>CAUYRT010017962.1:0-18045 GCA_963574885.1 Lepilemur ruficaudatus
GTTAAGGTTACATACATTGCCCTTGCCCCCTCTCCCCCCTTGAGTCAGAGCCTCAAACCTGACCATCCCCCAGACAGTGCACATCACACTCCTGGGATGGGATGTAGATACCCATCCCCTCCTCCCCACTCCCATCTGCCCCACACCTGATAAATGTTGTTGCTATATGTCCACTTAGGTGTTGATCAGGGAAACCAATTTGCTGGTGAGTACATGTGGTGCCTGTCTATCCATTCTTGGGATACTTCACTTAATAGAATGGGTTTCAGCTCCATCCAGGAAAATACAATATTTCTTAGTTTCTTCTCCCTCTTAGGTATATCTTGTTCAAACCAAAGACAGAAACAATTTTTTCATATTTCAGTCAAATACAACAGTTCTGGTGGCACTGGCATTGAGAGCCCCAGGAAGAACCAGCAGGGTTGTGGCAGCATAGACTGGGGCCCCGGGAGGAAAGAGCCAGGACTGACTGGGATGTTAGTCCTTTTCCATCCCGGTAATTTTCCTCCTACCTCATGGAAACCAACCACATACTACCAGAGGAAGTTTCCACGGGCTGCCATCAGAATCAGAATCTAGCTAGGTTGGGGATGTCCTGGTCCTTGCCAACGTGGCATTTCTTGCATGAAATTCTGCTTCATTGCTGTGAAATGTGGTCCCCAGTTATGGGAGCTCTCTTTTCCAAAAATTGGAAATGTGGTTCAACAACAGTCATGAATGCTATTTCCAGATGCAAGAGGCATAGTTTGGAGTCACAACTATTTGAATTTTTGGAGTGTTTCAGTGGCTTGGAGAGACAATAGGTAAAATAACTAAAATTAGAACAATCCTATTAAATCTAAGGCACATAGCTATGGTATGGATGGACCCGCCAGGAGGCATTATTTTCTTAGTGTGTAAGGTGGATCGTACCTGCTTAGAAAGCCAAATGACACGACCCCAGTATTTGGGGGCTCAGCAGCATGGACCCATGCTGGACTCAGTCAAGGCCCTAACTGGTCACAGCTTTCTCCTCCCTTGCCTCAGTAGTACGAGGGGCATCAGCTCATTCTTAGCCTTTTTTACTATTTTCTTTGCAATTTTATGATGCCATGTTTTTTTGTTTGTTTGGTTGGTTTTTTTTTGAGACAGAGTCTCACTCTGTTGCCCGGGCTAGAGTGCCATGGAGTCAGCCTAGCTCACAGCAACCTCAAACTCCTGGACTCAGGCGATCCTTCTGCCTCAGCCTCCCGAGTAGCTAGGACTACAGGCATGCGCCACCATGCCTGGCTAATTTTTTCTCTGTATATTTTTAGTTGTCCAATTAATGTCTTTCTATTTTTAGTAGAGATGGGCTCTCGCTGATTGCTCAGGCTGGTTTCGAACTCCTGACCTTGAACAATCCGCCTGCCTTGGCCTCCTAGAGTGCTAGGATTACAGGTGTGAGCCACCGCGCCTGGCCAATGCTATGTTTTATGTTAGGATTGAAGGCTGGGAAAATGAAATGAACTATTAATTGCAAAGGAAAATAAAGAATTGGATGGGAGCCAGAATGCAGGGAATGAGAAGGTAGGTGTAGTGGATGTGCCCCTTATTCTCCCTCCCTACTTCAAGCCCAGACGTCCTCTGTACATTCACACATGTGCCATGAAGCTGTGGGGACTGTTGGGAGACACATTACCCAGGCCCCTGAACTGGGCCTGTTCTAGAATTCCTGAGGGCAGATTCAGAGAGGATTACTATTTTTACATTTGGCTGCTAAGATTTCTGGGCCTCTTTTCAAACCCTTAAAAAAGAATATTTTTCCTATTCTCTTTAACCAATTAAACAATATTGCCAAGAACCTATCATTTAATTGTTCCTTCAGGCACTTGAGTAACTGGGTGACAAATCAGTAGCACTTGTTCTGAAGTGTGAAGTTCCCAGTGACATACATATCCTTTCAGCTCTGTTGTCAGCCACACAGACTCCTCATTCTTTAGTGTGTGGCCTTCCCTCCAGATAATTTTTGAGGGAAACTCCTGGCAATGTGTGTCAGAAACTGTCTCTGTGTCCTCATTGTACCCGGTACATTTCTCCATCATGAACTTTTACATTGTATTGAAATTATCTGGTTACACATTTATGTCTTCTTTAGTCTTCTCTAAATTTCTCAAGAACAGAGATTATATCTTTTCATTTTTGTGTAACAGGATGTTAAATTTAAAGTTTCAACTGAGATTCCAAGATACAGTAGATGCTGCATACCAAAGTGAGGTACCACATAACTATGCAGAGTTCAAAAAGGGAACTTTGACAATCATTTCTGTAATTCTTACCCACCTCACTCACTTTGGCAATCATTTCCATAATTCTTAGTCACCTCACTCAGACAAAGGATATAAAAAGGGCCCAGAGTAGGAGGAGAAGATTTTTGAAGATATTTCTTTGAAGAAAAAATGTTTTTCTGTGCTATGAGAACATATTCCTCTCACTCCCCAAAACACAAATACAAAGCTTAACCTGAAGAGCTTGTTATATGCTCCTGCTGGGGGAGGGTGAAGGACACCGTGGATTAGAATCTGTATCATACTTGAGAAATTCAGTGTGGTCTAGAACAGATCAGAGAGCAAGACAGAGAGAGAAACAGAGAAAGCTGCATTTGAGAAGTCATTACTTGTTTATAAGGCAAGGAATGTGTGTTTTTCCAGCAGGGCAGATATCCTGGAGCCATGCTGAGTCCTCACCAAAAGGAATACCTGGGTGAAGTGGACTTTTGGAAAATCAGGGGCTAAAGCCATAGCAGGCAGTTGAAGGAGAAGCCAAGTTTTCATTAGCGGCTTCAGAAATTTCATCCTGTATTTCCCTACTGAATGTACTTTAAAAGATCACAGGGAGATAAAAATAAATTTTTGCTTTGATTATAACTACTGGTCATGCTGAATCAATTTATTAGTCACATTTATTTCACTAAGTGTCAGACATTGTGCCTGATTCATCCTAGGCATTTGGTAAATGTTAAACTGAGCTGACCTGATTTGGGAACACATTCTTTTTCTACTGTATCAAAATATGTCCATGAGACAGCCCAACTGAATGGCAATCCATATTTTTATCTCTAGGTTATGGTTCCTTAAATTATAGTTTGGGGCAGGTTTTTTGTGAGTTAAAATTAACAACTAAATATAAGTACACATTTAGAAATCAGCTCTTAATGATCATACATACGTAGAAATTAGTTTTCTACCTCATGAGACCTGATCCTATATCATAACCCACATTAGATCCAGATATCTTGTGGTCCAGTTTTTGGTAATGTCATAGTAAAAGAAATACCAGTCCAGCAGAAAACTTTAAGTGAAACCAATAAATATCCAGAAAAATATCAAAGGTAGTACATGGGTAATGCACAGCAAAACTTTTTTAAAAAATCCTTTTCCCCAACTTCTACCATTCTTATTGACTCCCCAAACTTTTTCTTTCCTGGAATTTTCCTGAAACTCTCTCTGTAATCCACTCCTTACCTTTTTCTCCCTCTTCACCTCTCCTGCTGCCTATTTTCTTCTCTCTCACAAGCAGATCCACTATCCTCTGTCCTTTCCTTCATACCCTTTACAGTCTTCTCTGTATGGTTTACTCCAGTGAACTCATAATTATGAGTTGGAGAATGGGGAGACTTAGCAGAAAATTTCAAGATTTTCATGAGATGTTGGGTAGAAAAAGAAAAGGCTGTGAATATTTAATTGTTTTTCTCTGTCATGCCATAAAAGGGAGACTCATCAAAGGGAAGTTTCAGGAGTGAGACAAATAGATTACTTCTGTTTTATTAGCTCTAAGATTCTACAGAGGTGACCGTTCTCTACCCTGCAATAACTCTCATCTTTAGCTTGATAATAAATTTATAAAATAAGAAATTTATTCCTTTGGTTTTATCCCTGGTTAAAGTATTTAGTATAATTTTTAAAAAATCTCATTAGTCATTAATACCTGGAGAAATGAGTGTATTAGTTACTTTACTGAGAGTAGGATTGGATGGTAAATTAAGAGGAAGAAGGTTAAGAGGAGTGACATCAGCACTATGGTGGAATAGGAGATCCCCCACTCATATTCCCCCATAACAACAATAATTTGGTGGCCATTGATGGAAAAACATGCTTTTGTGGGAGCTTTAGGATCCAAGTAGGAGGTTGCAAAACCCCGGTGAAGCCCAAGACTTAGGAGGGCCAATTTGAGAAGGTAGACTCATGCCTAGGTGGCAGGCTCATTGACCAGTCCCAGCTATCGATCTGGAAACAGCCCCATCCCCTGTGGATTCAGCTACAACCCTGTTTGGCTTTGGTCTTTACACCAGCACCATCTGCCAAGGGACCCAGAAGAGTCACACACTAGTGCCTCAGATAACAGACCTCCTGATCTTGGTCCCAGCTGTGGACTGTAAAGCAGCCTATGATCCAGCTCCAACCCCTCTCAGCCATTCTCAGGTACCTGTTCACCCAGGGACCTGGTGGGAGACATACCTGTCTGCAACCCTAAATACAGGCTTGCCAACCTGAATCCAACTGCAAATTCTGAAGCAGACTTGTAGCCTGGCTCCAGCACTTCTCAGCTGTAGCTTGGAGGCATGGGAGCAGGATCCTGGCAGGAGGCACACCCATCCATATCCCTGGAGGCAGGCCTGCAAACCTTGGTCTCATTGAGGACCCTGGAGCAGCCCTGTGACTTGGTTCCATCATCTCTCAGCCACAGCCAGCAGTTAGTCCTGCCTGCCTAGTAACCTGGCAGAGGTTCTCCCAAGAGCACAGTAGGAGCCATAACCATTCACACACCTGGTAACAAGCCTATCATCTGTGGACCCAACAGTAGACTCTGAAGCAAGCCTTTGTTATAGTGTTGGCCCTACTGACCAACTCTAGGAGGAGTCCAGTACACCCAGTGACCAGATAGGATCTATGACCATCTGAGCCACTGGTAATAGGCCCCTAATCATGCACTTCACTGCAGATCTAGCTGCAGTTACATGACCTGGCTCCAACCTTGCTCAACTACAATCTTGAAAGCAATCCTGTCAGCCTAGGGAACCAACAGGAGAATGTCTTTACCTGCCAAAACCAATCTATAAAGATTAAAAGGGGATGTTTTATTCTTTCAATGCACAAACACCAATGCAAGGCTATACAGATCACAAAGAATCAGGCAAATGTGATACCACCAAAGGAAACTTGTAAAGCTCCAGCAACCAGCTCAAAAAATGAAAACGTATGAATTGCCTGACAAAGAATTTAAAATAATCATCTTAAAGAAGTCCAATGAGATGCAGGAGAACACAGATATAGACAACCAAACAAAAATCAGAAAAACAATGTATGAAAAAATGAGGAGCTTAACAAAGAAATAAAAACAATAAAAAACAACCAAACAGAAATCCTGGAACTGAAAAATAAATAGCAGAACTGAAACATTCAATAGAGAGCTTCAACAGCAGATTTGATCATGCAGAAAAAAGCATCAGCAAACTCGAAGATAGGTCATTTGCAATTAGCCAGTTAGATGAACAAGAAGAAGAATTATAAAAAAGAGTGAAGAAAAAACATGGGACTTGTGGGAAAAGTGATCAAATGTACGCATTATGGGAGCCTTAGAATGAAAAGAGAGGGAGAGAGAAGGGGGGAGTTATTTAAAGAATAATAGCTGAAAAGTTCCCAAATATTGGTAAGTATGTGGACATCCAAATTCATGAAGTTCAAAGGATCCCAAGCAAGATCAACCCAAATAAGATTACTCCAAGATATATTATAATCAAATTGTCAAAAGTCAAAGAGAGAATTTTGAAAGTGCAAGACCAAAGAGATTTTTCACATACAAAGGAACCTTCAAAAGGTTATTGGTGAATTTTTCAGCAGAAATCTTACAAGCCAGAGGGGAATGGGAAGATGTATTAAAAGTGCTGGGGCAAAAAAAAACAAAAGACAAAAAATTGCCAATGAAAAAAACAAAGCCCAGCAAAGCTGTCCTTCAGAAATGAAGGAGAGATAAAGACATTCCCAGACAAACGAAAGCTGAGGGATTTAGTACCACATATTACCAGCATTTACATTGTGTTTGGTATTATAAATAACCTAGAGATGATTTAAAGTCTACAAGGGAATATGCATATGTTACATGAATATACTATATCATTTTATATAAGGGACTTGAACATCCATGGATTTTGGTATCTGTGGGGGGATCCTGGAACCAATCCCTACAGATACCAAAGGATCACTGTACTTAACTATCAATAATTACTTTAAGTATACATGAATTAAATTTTTCAATCAAAAGACACAGAGTGACAGAATGGATAACAAAATAAGATCCAATAATATGCTGCCAAGAAGAGACCATTTTAGCCTTAAGACACATATAGGCTAAAAGTGAAAGGATAGAAAAATATATCATACAAATGGTAACCAAGGAGAGCAGAAGTGGTTATACTCATAAAAGACAAAGTAGACTTTCAGATTTTCAAAAATCTGTCACAAAAGACAAGGAAGGTCAATAGATAATGACAAAGGGGTCCATTTTTCAAAAGGATATAACAATCATGAATATATAATATATGCACTCAACATTGGAGCATCTAAATATATAAAGTAAATATTAACAGAACTGAAGGGAGAAGAGACAGCAATAAAATAATAATAGGGGATTTCAATACCCCACTTTCAACAATGGATAGGTCATTCAGATAGAAAATCAATAAAGAAACAGTAGACTTGAATAATGCTATCGACCAAATGACCTAAAAGACACAGACAGAACATTCCACCCAATAGCAGCAGAATACAGATTCTTCTCAAGTGCACACAGAACATTCTCCAGGATAGATCATATATTGGACCACAAAAGAAGTCTAACAAATTTAAGAAGATTAAAATCATATCAAGCATCTTTTCCAAACATAATGGTATAAAATTCAAAATCAGTAACAGCAGGAAAATTGGAAAATGTACGAATATGTGAAAATTAAACAATACATTTCTAAACAACCAATGGATCAAAGAAGAAATCAAAAGAGAAATTAAAAAGTACCTTGAGACAAATGAAAATGAAAACACAATATAACAAAACTTATGGATGCAGCAAAAGCAGTTCTGAGGGAAGTTTATAGCAAAAAAAAAAAAAAAAAAAATGCCCTCAATAAAAGAAAGAAAGATCTCAAATAACCTAACTTTACACCTCAAGGAATTAGAAAAAGAAAAATGAACTAATCCAAAATTTAGCAGAAGGAAGGAAATAATAAAGATTAGTGCAGAAATCAATGAAATAGAGACTAGAAAGAAAATGAACAAGATTAACAAAACTAAGATTTGGTGTTTTGAAAAATAAAACTGACAACACTTCAGCTAGACTAACCAAGGAAAAAAAAAGAAAAGATTCAAATAAAGTATAAATGAAAGAGAAAATATTATAACTGATACAACAGAAATACAAAGGATCATAAGAGACTCCTATGAGCCAACAAATTGGATAACCTAGAAGGAATGGATAAATTACTGGAAATGTACAACCTTCCAAGACTGAATCATGAAGAAATAAAAAATCTAAACAGACCAATAACAAGTAAGGATATTGAAGCAGTAATCAAAAATATCCCAATAAAGAGGACCAAAGAGTTTCATTGGTGAATGCTACCAAGTATTTGATCAAGTATTTGATCAAGTGGGACTTAACCTTGGGATGCAAGGATGGTTCATTATACCCAAATTACTAAATGTGATATACTGCATTAACAGAATAAAAAATAAAAATCATATAATCATCTCAATATAGAAAAAACACTTAACATAATTTAACATCCTTTCATGATAAAAACTCTCAACAAATTAGGTGTAGGAGGAATATCCTCAATATAATAAAGGCCATTTATAACAAACCCACAGCTAACATCATACTTGATAGACGAAAGCTTTTCCTTTAAGATCAGAAACAAGAAACAAGGATGCTTACTCTCACCACTGCTATTTAAGAAAACACTGGAAGTCCTAGTCAGAGAGATTAGGCAAGAAAAAGAAATAATAGGCATCTAAATTGGAAAGGAAGGAGTTAAAAAGGTCTCCGTTTACAAATGTTATGATAATACATATTAACAACCCTAAAGATTTCACCAAAAAACTGGTAGAACTAATAAACAAATTTAGCAAAGTTGCAGAATACAAAATCAACATATGAAAATCAGTTGCATTTTGTACACTAACAACAGATTATGTAAAAAAGAAACTAAGAAAAAATCCTATTTACAATAGTATCAAAAAGAATAAAATACTCAGGAATAAATTTAACCAAAGAGGTGAAAGAGCTGTACATTGAAAACTACATTTTTGTATAGTTTTGATGAAAGAAAATGATGAAAGAAACTGAAGAAGACACAAATAAATGAAAAGATATCCTGTGTTCAAGGATTGGAAGAATTAATATTGTTAAAATTTCCATACTACTCAAAGCAACTTACAGATTCAATGCAATCCCTATCAAAATTTCAATGGTACTTTTTTATAGACATAGAAAAACAATCCAAAAATTCATATGGAATCACAAAAGACCCTGAATATCCAAAGCAATCTTCAGGAAAAGGACTAAGGTGGAGGTGTCACATTTCCTGATTTTAAACTATTTGACAAAGCTACAGTAATTGAAAGAGTATTGTATTGACGTAACAACAGACACATAGACAAATGAAATGGAATACAGAGCCCAGAAATAAACCCACATATATAATCAACCAATCTTTGATAAGGGCACCAAGAATAGATGAGGGCAAAAGTCTCTTTAATAAATGGTACTGGGAAAACTGAATATCCACTTTAAAAGAATTGGTCCTATATTTTATGCGATATATAAAAATTAATTCTAAATGAATTAAAGACTTAATGTAAAACCTGAAGCCCTAAAAAATCCTAGAAGAAAATATAGAAAAAGAGCTACATTTTTTGGATGTGACACCAAATGCATAGGCAACAAAAGCAAAAATAAACAAGTGGGACTACTTCAAACTAGAAAGCTTCTGCACAGCAAAGAAATAAAAAATAAAAATAAATCAACAAAGTGAACAGGCAACCTAAAGAATTGGAGAAAATATTTGTAAACCACATACCTGATAAAGGATTAATATCAAAATATAATAAGAAACTCATTCAACTCAATAGCAAAAGACCCAAAAACCCAATTTTTAAAAATGGGCAAAGACCTGAATAGACAGGGGGAACTCTTTAAGGAAAAAAAAGCCCTTCTGGTTCTTCAAAAGAGCCAAGATCTTGACTACTTTTTAATATTAATGGTCAGTATCTCTGGGTTGGGAATGATATAGATTTTTTTTTTCTTTATGCTTTTCTGTATTTTCCAAATTTTTCATACTAATCCAATATTACTCTTGTTAGACAAATAAGGAAAAACACATTTAAAAAAAACTCAAAAGCACTGCTTTCTTTTTCTTCAGAGTTTGACCTAACTCTCTTTTAGATGTTGGGCAAATAAGCATCTCTCAGTTTGATGCTCCCATAAAGCTGTTAACTTAGAATAGTTTCCTGGGTCAATGGTTTGCATTTCCAGTAGAGTTCTCATAAGAAAGAGCCAGTACCCAAGCGAATATGTGCCAGAAATTATAGATAACTTGATTTCCTTCATTTAAGTGAGCAACCATGTTCTTCATAACTCAATACACTGCTCACAAGCTGCCCCAGGCAATGATTAGAGAGGAGCCCCCGTTCCAGAGAGCCCAGATGAGCAGCACCTGGAGCCTCTGGACTTTTCAGATAAACTGAATGCTTTCTTCACAGTTTGATACCTTTGGGGAATGCTAATGAAAGTCACCATCTTGCAACTCATTTCTTTACAACTGTATTTGCCTTAGGGGTAAACTGTGAAACTAGCAGGATCCTCTACACAAATTAAATAGATTCTCTTGTAAGTCCTGTACTTTCTGCCTCAGAAAATCAGCATTTGCATTCAGACAACACATTTGTTAAGATAAGCAGAATATGTTGGGGTATTAGTGAAACTATAAGTGCTTATTTGCTAAGTCTATAAAAGTCAAGTATTTCATTGATCTAGTAATTTGTCTATTAGAAAATACCAACCTAGAAATAGGAGAAAATATAGCCAGACTTATCTTTTTTTTCAGTTTTAGTTGTATTCAAAAGCTTTCAAAGTTTTAGTCTTATTCTACAGTTTAAGCACAGAAGTTTTGGGGGAACTCCTTAAGGAAAAAAGTCCTCTGGCTTGTCAAAAAAGTCAAGTAATATCAAAACACCCTCTTTCTCATACTGATATTCCTCTCCACTAACACTTTAGAGTTTTACTTGTCAAGGCTTTTAAAGAAAGGCAGTGGAACATGACATTTTGGGTTTTGGCATTGAGATTCCTGGAAAGCCAGTTTCCTGAGCTCTTGACAAAGTGTAGCTACCAAGCCCTTGGACCTAAGGTAAGTTGCCTCATAAGAGCCACCTTGGCACCAGCCCAGGCAACCCCCTTCCCTGGCTACTCCAAGTAATCTTTACATTGAAAATAAAACAATTTTTTTCTAAACTAGAAAAGGATATAGATTTTGGAGGCAGATGGACCTGGATTTCATTTTCAGTTCCTTTTGCATATATTATATTAAACTCTTGTGATGACGGATAGCAGTGAAATTGATGATTCCCAGGAGAAAATGGTCAGAAAGGGGCCCTGTGGGCTTAGCAGAGTCCTGCCATGAGCTAGTGGCCTCCTGACTTCATCTCTCTTTGCTCATTTGATGTTGTTCTCAAAAGTGATTTGATTTCACCTGCTGGTTTCACACTCCTGCTGATCACCCTCCTATACATCACCCTTCACTTTCTCACGCAGTCCTAAATCTCAATTTACTCAACTGCAAAATCAGGAGGATGAAATCCACCTTACTCTGCTGTTGAGAAGATCAGATCTGGCTCATGATAATCTCTCCGGCTACCACTTCTGGTCCCGGCGCTGCCTTCCTCTTTCTCCTCCCACTCCCACCCCACCTCATAGGCCTTTCCCTTTGCCTGGATGTTCTTCCCGCTTCTCCTTGCCTGGCTAATTCCCACTCAGATTAGAAGCTACCTGCCCCAGAAAGTCTCCCTAACCATACCCTACCACCATCACCACCACTAAGACTGGATTAGAAGTGAGTCCAGAGCATTCTGAACCTAGTCTGTGGTGGCACTTAGTATACTGTATTGTAACTGTGTGTTTACCTGTCTCTCCTTCTAGTCTGTCTGGTAAATGATGGCAGGCCCTATACCTCATTCATGATTGTCACCCTAGGATCTATGGTGCCAGGTACATGGTACATGTTCAATCAATATTTACCAAATAAATAAATAGATAGCATATGCAACATTCCTAGAAGATGCTCAATAAAGATTTGTTAAATAAATTCATAACATATGCGTAACTCCCAAAAGAGTGCTGGCACACTGGACAAGCTCAACATTGGAGGGTGTGATTATGAGGTGAGACTGTGAGGCAACCCCATAAGAAGGCTGACTCCAGAAGTGACATATAATTCTTGGCCAGAAGGTCCAAAACATGAAGCTACAACCCGATATACACAAACTCTCTGGAAGCGGAACTCAGAGAAATGAACAGTGGGGAATGTTTGATTATTGCTTTTAAGACTTCTGCCTATTGTAAAGCCCAAAGTGTATGGGTTTTGGATTTTGTTATTATTTTTTTATTTTTTTGTTATCATATTCCAGTGGGTAAGGCGGTTGCCAATTAAAGATGTAGATGTGCCTGTTAATGTAAGAGAACTACGTGTTCCGTCAATGTCATTGCCATGGTCATCTTTGGCACTTTATCATCTTTGATCCTCTGATTCTAGAGGTTCATTTATTGTTCTTACTTAACAAATGGAAAAACAGAGACTCAGAGAAATTGACTCACATAGGATCACACACAATAAATTTGGAAAGGGATGTCAAATCAGGCCCCACTGATTACAAATCTCATCCTCTTCCCATCCTTATTCCACCTGAAAAGAAGTAAAAATGTCCATGCCCCTCCCCTTTTTCATTGCTCTCAGAGCACTCAGGGTATATTACCAAGATTATTTGACTTTTATGGATAGAGGACAAATGAGATGTGAGGATCTGAAAGATGACATGGCCTGTTCAAGGTTTACCGGTTATTTGCTCTTTCAGTGAACCTAAGGCAAGGGCTTTATTTCCGTTTACATTATGAGAAATCGAAAGGCTTGTTCTCACCCTTCCTGGTCACACGTGTTTGCACCATGTCCCTGACAGTCCAAGAATTTCTTTTATAGGTATACTCACTTTTGGGCAGTGCCTTCCCCACTGCAGGGACATAAAACTGTCAGGGCCCCATTTAATGGCACTTCAACCTAGCCCAGCTATAATTCACCACTTTAATTAAATTAACTCTGTGCTCTCACTGGGAAGCCACACCCTACCTTTCAACTCTCACCTTACGCTTTCCGGAAGTATCACGGTAATTCCTCCCCATACCTAACAACTGCTCAATGACCAGATCTTCAGAGTGGTGTCAAAATGCCTCCTCACTCCCCAGAGTCGGTCATACTGACAACCCTTAGGTAGCAAGTGAATGACAGACATTCCTGTTAAAGGCTCTCTCATGAAAAGAATTCCAGATAGTGGGCCAGTAAAGTGAAAAAAGGAAAAAAAAAGTGGAAGCACCGCGGATGTAGTTCTGGCCAAGCCGCTGTCCCACTGCACTCTGAATCTACACCCATCCAACATTCTCATTCCCTGTCTTGGACGTTTGGCTCCAGGGGCTGCAGAAAAGTGAGCTCACATTCCGGCTCTGTGTGCCTTGGGCGTCCACCTTCTCTACAGGGGCACTGGCAACCAGCGCCGCATCTCCTCCCTGCATCCAGATTGGCTTAACTCACCTCGTGGTTGTAAGCAAATGAAATGGACACCTATAAACTGACATGATAATAACACCCTGAAAAGATAAACTAATTAATAATGGTAACAATGAGAGGGCAGTCAAAATAATACCTGTGTTTATTTAGTACATGTCATTTGAGAAATAGGAGGTGAGCCTTTAATGCCTCCTCATGAATCCTCCCTACATTTTTTATGAGCGAGGAAAGAGCATAGGTTACTTATGAAAACGCCAATTTGGGACAAGGTTAATCAAGGAAGAATTACTGGAGAAGGGGAAGGTCTGAAAAATATAATGACTTTGGAGATGAAAGCTGGACGGGCACTCCTGGGCATGTGCTTGGCCAGCGTCTGTGTCCAGTCTGGATGGTGGAAACAGGCCTAATGCTTCCGCTGGGCTCCCACATTAATGTGCTTTTTCCTGCTCAGGGTTTCTGTTCTTTTGTAATTACCCCAGCTCTTAGTTTCCCAAAGATGTCCTAATGTGTATTAATAACCATTATTTTTTAAAGGATTACATTCGCATAGCACTAGGTCAATTACAATAAATGAAATTTCTTTAACCATATAGGGTTTTTTCAAAGCCTTTAATATGCTAATATGCACAGCGAATGTCCCAAAGGAATATATATTAGGTTGAACCATTTGAAATTACCATTTTTATAGGTCAACAACAGTTGAGCATTGGCAATTTCATCTGGTTCAACCTAATACTTTTCAGCACTTCCAAATTTGTGTGACTTAAGAACTCCTTTGGGGAAAACTTGGTTGCGGTATCAGTGTCTCAGAACTCACTTTGGGAACCTCTGTCTTAGTTAATTAAATACAAAGCCTGTTAAGTGCTTGAGTTATGCGTGTTACTTGGACTCGATGCTCAGATTGAACTGGATGACAGTTAAGCAGAATGGAAGGACCTCCGAAAAGCAGACGGGGGAATCTCACCAGATTTTGGGGCTGGGTTACCTAATCTAATAAAAGGGCCAAAATGCACATTACTGTATAGAATTACAACTATTGCAGTATTAAGAAGCAGGATTCTTTTAACTGTAAAGTTGCTTTAAAATTTAGTTTTAATACATGAAGTTTCAATGGAAAAAGCAGTGTATAAGTAAGCATACACTATCTTAATGATTATGTAAAAATTATTTGCAATTGGGCTTGACAAGGACAAACACCAAAAAAGAAAGAAATCGTCAGGATAGAACTATGGATGACTTTTGGTTTTCTCTTTTCAAAATTTCCTTAAATGTTGTTATTATTTCACACACACACACACACACACACACACACACACACACACACACACAATCCTCCCAGTTACTCATTACAGTTTGAGTCTATACCAGAATGTCCTCTGAGAAAATCCCAGTGCATACCTCCCCATTCTTTCCAGGAGGGAGGGTAGTGTCAAGGAGAAAATGACCTCCAGCCAGAACTTTGCTATTAATAAATTATGTCCCTCTGGCCTCCTCATTGAGCTGGAGAGAGTCAAAGACCTAAGGGACAGGTAAAGCATTACTCTTTGAACAGCTGCCCTGCCTCCTCACCCAGGTGAAGCCCACCTTCATAGATCCCCAATCCTACAGGCATTCCTACACCCAATGGCTCCTTTCTAAAGTTTATGTTTAAGTTGGTTGTTTGAAGTTTGAAATAGGCTCCTATAGCAACACTATTTATAAATGATGATTACCTTTCTCAGCAGGCTTCAAACCTGTTGAAGTCCAATGTTCCAAAAATATTGTACATTTATAATGGGAAAGGAAAATAGTAGAAAACATTCCTATCATAAACAACTACAATTACAGTATGGAATGCACTTTTGTGGGCTAACTTGGGGCTCTGGCTCCCATTTATAAAGCTGTGTCCATGGGAAAACGTCTTCCTTCTCTGGCTTAGGACACTGACCCAACAGCCCCTCAAACAGCCTGCTGGTGGAAGGTGAGGTTGTCACTGTCCAAGAGAATTCCTCTGTCCAGGCCTTTAGGCAAAGACTGGCCTGCAGGAGACACTCCCAGTGCAGCAGCATCCCAGAGCAGCTGACCAGAAAGGCAGGGTAACTGCGGAGCATCCCTTTCTTCCCAGGGCTTGCTGGGGAATCCCTCTGTGTAAGGGATATTCTGGAGTCCTGATCTCCCCCGTTTTCCCACCTCCATCCCACTCCCAAATGCAGCCTTGTTCCTAGGCTCCAGGCCAGCAGTGATTTGCAAGCCCAGCCCCAACATTCCTTGCATACTGTCCTTCTGAAGGAGCTGGCATGAGTAAGTTCCCAAGAGACAGAGCTCCTCTACAGAGAAGCACCCACAGAGCTGGCCCCAAGGCAAAGGTAACCAAAGCAGAGGGCTTGAAAACTTGGCTGGCTTCTGCTAAACTGCCATGACCCCGTATTAAGGTCATTAGACAAAGATCCACTGACCTAAGGCCATTAGAATAACACCATGACTTTCCCATCAAGCCTGGCTTCTTTTCTCTTAGCTACAAAGAGAATCCCCAAGACTTGGTCTCTCTTTAAAAAGGAAGAAAGAAGGAGGCATGTTCTCTGGACAGGTAGCAGCTGAAATCAAAGATCAGCTTCTTGCCTGGAGCAACTCCTCGACTAATTCTATCCTGCTTCAGGGCTTTCTGCCAAGACCTGTCTGGAAACGCCAAGCTTTAAGGGCATATGGCTGGGGCTCCTCTGGATTCTGAAAGACGTTCCCTCCCACACAGCACTTGCTATTACATGACTTACCCTATTATGCATCGTAGGACTTTATGAAGCTTATGCCAGCTGCTTTAAAGGACAATTGTTCCTATGCTATTATAGTCTGTTCTTGGACTCTAGGTCTTTTGGCAAACAGTAGATTCAATCATCAAATATAGAGAGTGAATAAAAGGATATGTCCTTATACCAGAGGCAGGTCCCCTGTCTGCAGAGCCTGGTGGGGCAGCAAAGGAGGAAAGTTGCTACAATCAGACCAGGTATAGAGAAGCAGAGGCCAACTCCAAGGGACTAGACCAGTGCACAGGGTGAGGGGGAGAAGCAGCAAATCAGGAGAGAGTAGTGTCATGGAAACCAGGAGAAGAAAGTGTTTTAGGAAGGAGGTAGCAGGGACATCTGTATTGAATGCTGTTGTGAAGACAAGTAAGATAAGAACAGAGAAGTAAACATTGAATTTGGCAGCATGGAGGTGATGAGAGGCATTGATGAGCAATATCTTGGTATAGTGGGAACAAAATCCAACTAGAGTAAATGGGAGGAGAGAATAATAATAGAAGAATATGTGGTTTACAACAAGTGTCTGCTAAGTGCATTACATGTCTTATCTCACATAATTCTCACAACAATTTTATGATGTAGATTCTAATATTATTCCCAAGTTCCAGACTAGGAATCAGGCACAGAGAGGGTAAATAATATGGCCAAGGCCACACAGATAGAAAGTGGCCGAGCTGGGATTGGATGGATGCCGCAGCCTGGCTCCAGTGTGCACTGGGAACCACCACATCACCCTCCCTCTAGAACGCTGGGAAACCAACGCCATCACTCACTCTAGACAACACTTGCAGCAAGTTTGCTGAGAAGAGGGAAAGAGAGATGGGTTGGGTAGCTGGACAGCTTGTGAGCCTGAGAGAGGGTTTTTCTTTCAAGATAGAAAATCCTGACACACGAATTGCGTGCCGACTGGGATAATAGATGCGTGGAGGAGAGATTTATGATGCCAGTGGGAGGAAGTGCTCATGACTTGGGAGATGAGATGGCTCCAGGGCACAGAGAGGTTGACCTTTGATAGGAGCTGGGTAAATCCTCCAGTACCAGGAGGGGAGGGGAGGAAAAGGGCAGTGTAGCGGGTAGTTTTGAAAGTGAAAAGATGAGGCAGTACCTGTCTGCTGGCTTCTGTTTTCTCAGTGAGGGATGAAGCAAGATAATCATCTGAGACTGGGGTGGGGAGAAGGGATGGGGGTTGCATGAGGATTGAGGAGAGAGGAGAGGTGTGAAATGGCTATTCTGGGGGTGCAGGTGCCAAGAAAACACAATGAGGAGGCAAGATGGGAAGCTGAAACAGACAATTCAATACCCTTAAATTTTATGGATGCTCTCTTTGTCTCTCAAAGCTTTCATGGTTTTTATTCTATGAAATTTTTCATTATAAATCTGCAGAAAAAGAAAGGAGAAACTGTCTGCTATTTCCCATTACTGCTGCACTGGCAGTCGGAGGAGCACATTTGGAAGTGATGTGGTAGTAAATCTGAAGCATCCCAAGCAGATGGTTTGGGATTGTGGAAGAGAAATATAACCTGGGTTTCTTACTCTAGAAACTTCATGGTTTTTCCTTTGTTTTCATCAAGACCCATCTGTTGCTCTTTAGCACATTTCTTAAAGAGAAATGTGGAATGATAAATGATCGCAGGTGAGATTTATATCTACCTGAATTAAATCCTTGCACTTTTCCTAAGGCAAGAGGAGCCCAGAGAGACAGTGCTTCTTGAACTTCAGCATGGCTCAGAATCACCTGGAGGGCTTGTTAAGACAGATTGCTGGGTCCCAGCCCCAGAGGTTTTGATTTAGTAGGTCTGGGTGGGGGACATGAGAATTTGCATTGCTGACAGTTCCCAGGTGATGCTGATGCTGCTGGTCAGGAGACCACACTTTGAGTACCGAGTTGGGACAGGGGGAGGCCTTAGAGTCCGTCCAGTTCACCACATCAGGTGGCAGAGAGTTTTCCCACAGTTCACAGAACAAGGTCTAGAAAGAAGATATCTCCAGTCTACTGGAATCCCAGAAGATTCTGGACACAAAGTTTCCTTAAACCCAGCTGCTACTGTTGGACTTGTCATTCCTCTCCCTCCCCCCAAATCGTTTTGTTATTCTGTAAAAACACTGGAGGGAATAATGTATGTGAGTAATTAACACATAAAGTGCTAACTATATACAAGATGCTGCTCTGAGCTCTTTTTTTTTTTTTTTGACACAAGAGTCTCACTCTTTTGCCTAGGCTAGAGTGCTGTGGAGTCAGCCTAGCTCATAGCAACCTCAAACTCCTGGGTTCAAGTGATCCTCCTGCCTCAGCCTCCCAGGTAGCTGGGACCACAGGCACGCACCACCGGGCCCAGCTAATTTTTTCTATTTTTAGTTCTTTGGATAATTTCTATTTATAGTAGAGACGGGGTCTCGCTCTTGCTCAGGCTGGTCTCAAACTCCTGA
>CAUYRT010017963.1:0-10852 GCA_963574885.1 Lepilemur ruficaudatus
CCACCATGCCCAGCTAATTTTTTCTATATATTTTTAGTTGGCCAATTAATTTCTTTCTATTTTTAGTAGAGACGGGTCTCACTTGTGCTCAGGCTGGTTTTGAATTCCTGACCTTGAGCAATCCGCCTGCCTCGGCCTCCCAGAGTGCTAGGATTACATGTGTGAGCCACCGCGCCCAGCCATGTACAGGTTTTAAAATTATGCTTTAAAATCTATGGTACATATCAGTTATTTTTACATTTCCTTATTATTAATATAGTTGATATATAATTATATACTTATTACACACACGTATCCACAAAGCAGTACCATCATTATTTTATACAATGTTCATTTATTACCAATATATTATTATAATTTCTTTCTTTCATCTTTGTTCCTTCCTGTAACTTACGAACATCCTTCAGTGTACTCTAAATACTATATACTTAGAAGCTGAGGCAGAAGGATTGCTCGAGCCCAGGAGTTTGAGGTTGCTGTGAGCCAGGCTGATGCCACGGCATTCTCTCTAGCCCGGGTAACAGAGTGAGACTGTGTCTCAAAAAAAAAAAAAAAAAATGCAAGAAAAAGAAATAAAAAAATAAAGAGTAAAAAGAAAGAACAAAACTGTCATAATTTGCAGATAACATTGTATACATAGAGAACTCCAAGAATCTACAGGTAAATTGTTAGAATTAATAAAAATTTAGGAAGGTTGACCTATTAAAAATAATTCAAAAATCAATGGCATTTTTATAGACCAGCAAGGTGAGAAAATGAAATTTATGAAAAGAAACATAATAGCCTCGAAAATATGAAATACCTTATAATAAATCTAACAAAATATGTATAAGAACTCTACACAGAAAATATAAAACATTATTGAGAGCAAATAAAACTAAAAACTGGGTAGTTGTACCATATTCATAGATTGGAAGACTTGATATCGTAAAGATGTAAATGCTTCCCAACTGACCTATATAGATCAATGCAATCTCAATAAAAATCCTATCAGGTTTTTTGGCTTTTTTTTTTTTATTTTATTTTTGAGACAGAGTCTCACTTTGTTGCCTGGGCTAGAGTGAGTGCCATGGCATCAGCCTAGTTCACAGCAACCTCAAGCTCCTGGGCTCAAGTGGTCCTCCTGCCCCAGGCTCCCAAATAGCTGGGATGTGAGCCACCATGCCTGGCTAATTTTTTGTTTCTATTTTTAGTTGACTGGCTAATTTTTTTTCTATTTTTAGTAGAGACAGGATCTCGCTCTTGCTCAGGCTGGTCTCGAACTCCTGACCTCAAGCAATCCTCCTGTCGCATCCTCCCAGAGTGCTAGGATTACAAGCATGAGCCCCCACGCCCGGCCCCTATCAGGTTTTTATTGGGAACTGTGCTAAGCTGATTCTAAAATTTATATGGAACTCAGAGGGCCAAAAATAACCAAGATACTCTCAAAAAAGACAAAGTTAGAAGAACTTGCTCTGCCAGATATCAGGATTTATGATAAAGCTATGCTACTTAAGACAGGGTGATACTTTCAAAGAATAGACAAATGGACCAATAGAAGGAGAATAGAATGCTCAGAAATAGAGTGACTTAGATATTTGGCTATGACAAAGGTGGCTTTACAGAGCAGTGAGCAAAGGATGGGCTTTCCAATAAGAGGTACTGGGACATTGCGGTACCATATGGGAAAAAAATCAAATCACACTCTAGCCCAAACTATTTACCAAAAAGGGCCTATATGTGAAAGGAAAACTAATGGAGCTATTAATATTAAAAGATAATACCATGGGGAAAAAGTTGATAAGTTCAAGTACATCAATTGCATCAAATAAATTGAAACTGAAGAGACAAACTTACAAGTAGAATGGGATATTAGCAACACATATATCCATAAAAGATTAATGTTGTCAATATTTTTTTTTAAAACTCCTACAAATCAATAGGAAAAAGATAGATAATAGGCACTTCACATAAGAAAGCATTCATTTGTCCCGTCAACGTGTAAAGGATAACTTCATTTGTAACTGGGGAAATACAAGTTAAAACCACCGTGAATACCAATACATACCATAATGACTAAAATTAAAATGTGTGACCAAGTGTTAGTGAGTATGTGGAGTAATGGGAATTTTCATGTACTGCTGATGATAATATAATGTGGTACACATGAGCACTTGTGCACCGGAAAACATGTAAAAGAATGTTCACAGCAATAGTATTTGTAGTAGCCCCAAACTAGAAACAATCCATCCTTCAGCTATAGAAGAGATAAACAAATGGTGTATATTCATACAATGGAATGCTCTACATTAAAGCAAATATTACCATTACATGCAGTAACATGGTTGAATCCTAAAAATATAATGATTGAACAAAGCAAGTGAGGTAAAACTAAACTATAGTGTTTAAGGATGCATCCTAAGTGGCAAAAGGATAAAGAAAGGCAAGGAAGCAATTACCATAAAAGTCAGGGTAGATGTTATCTTTTGGGGGGATGGAGGCAGTTATGATTGGGAATGGGCCCATGGGGACTCCTGGAGTGTTGGCAGTATTCTAAATCTTAACATGGATGGTGGCTATATGGATATTCTTGAGTATTTGTTAAGCTGTATGTTTATGTTTTGATCTCTTTTCCGTATGAGTATTTTTTCTGGAGAAAAAGTTGTAAAATGTTTATACGATGATTTGGTTAGGCAAAGAAGAAGAAAAATATACAGTGATCTTTAAAGGAGTATCTCTATAACAGGCCAGGTGTGGTGGCTCATACCTATAATCCCAGCACTTTGGGAGGCTGAGGCTGAAGGATCTCTTGAGGCCAGGAGTTTGAGACCAGCCTGGGCAATGTAGCGAGACCCTGTTTCTACAAAAAATTAAAAAATTAGCCTGGCATGCTAATTTGTCCTAGCTACTTGGGAGGCTGCAGTGGGAGAATCACTTGTGCCCAGAAGTTACAAGGAGCTATGATCACACCACTGCACTCCAGCCTGGGTAACAAAGCAGGACTCTGTCTCTAAAAATAAAATTAAAATTAAAAAATAATAAAGGGATGTTTCTATAATGAACCAACCTCTAATTTAGTGTCTCTTACGTAACAGGGCTGTAAAGTGAGAGACCACGTGGTTGCACTTCCTGTTCAAGGTGAAGGTGGAGATTTGCTGTCCTGTCCGACTACTAGAATACTGGATGATCTGCACAAGCACAAAGATGTCATTGCTGTGCCCTTTTCAAAAGATACAGTTAGGTGAGAGGAAAAAAATGAACACTGTATAGTAGTTGATTCAGTGGTTCTTATTTCAGAACCCCCTATCCCCTAGTACATCCCCAAATCAGCAATATCAGTACTCAAATAGTTTACATTATTTCAGAAAACAAGCAGATATTTATTTGATAGGCAAAACACTTAAAAATATTGGAGGTCCAAGGGGAGGAAAAACTAATGAAGAGTCTTTGGTGATTAAAAAGGTTGGGACCTTAAATCCAGTTGGTTGGTGGGGAGGTTGTAGGGTTTTTTCCCCCAAAATTGCCTAAGCCCTTCTTAAATGCGTGATTGATAAAACTAGAAGAAAAGTTGATGGTTGAGTTCATCTTTCCATAAGCTTGAACTCCTTGGATTCAGTAATTTCTGGAGTCACTTCTTCCATTTTGCGATTGCAGCAGGCTGTTAGGTTGGGGGCTAGAGGACCCTTTAAAAGAGGCTGTTCTCAAATCAGTACCAATTATCGCAGCCTGTTCCACCACCTGGCATCTAGTGCAGTGGTGCTCCCTGTGTGATGTGACCTTGGATTGGGGAATCACTAGATGAATTAAGAAATGTAAATATTGGAGTGGCATCCTTATATTCGGAACTATATTCCTAAAGAGTGATTTATTAAATATTTGCAATAAAAAGATTCATTCACATTTACATTTTTAAGAAAGTGAACACTTATCCCTAAAAATGTCTTTTTCTTTCAAGTGATCTTGGGGTTGGTCCCTGTGATGAAAAGGGTCTAGAATGTGATGTTTTACTGGAGCCAAATACACCTTGGGGCCCCAAAACTGGGGAGCTCAATGCTGTGAGTAGTTTGTTTCACTTATTCTTTATTTATATAAATAATTAATGACATTTAATCTTTGACAGAAACCTGGTCAGTTTAAATTGAAATTGGGCTGACTCCCTAATCGTAACAAGGTATTATGCTGAATTAATTTGAGTTAATAGGACTAAAAGGGTAATAAGAGACATTCCTTGCCCTCAAAGAATTAAAAGCTAATAGATTTAAATTTTGGGGAAAAAAATAACATGGTCTTTAGGATTTTTATTATGGACAAATAATGATTTGAGGAATGAAGATAGTGTGAATATTTTGTCCCCTACTTGCTCTATAAACTTTTTTCAGTATGAAATTATGTTTTTGTTGTAATCAGGAATATATTTTGTTTTTCAAAGTTTCAAAACTGAAATATTTTTAAGGTGACCAGAAACTTTGATTCTGTTGATTATTTTTCATTCTTTTTTACTTTGTTACTAATGACCAGGGCATCTGTTTGCCTGTGAACTTCTGTCTTTGTGTTGGTTGAAGCAGCATTTACTTAAGAAAGTGAAATATTCCATTTTAAGTACTTTATACAATACTCAGTCATTAATATTTATCTATAAATTATATATCAAATAGCACATTAAATTTCTTAAATGTCCACATGTAATCTGCTTCCTTAATTTATAATAAAATATGAACATTAAAAGTGATTGAAGTAGTTTTAAAAATAACTATTATCTCTACATGGGAATTACTTGTCCGTTGGAAATAATACTGGAAAAGTGTCCTTTTTTTCTTTTTTTTAAACATCCACATACTCCTCCAGCAGAGGATATTAAAGACTATAATATATCACTTCTAGCCTGAGTTTTAAATGTTTTCAACCTGGAATGGAACTATATTTGTAACTTTTTTTTAGCTCTTCTACAATATCCATATGAAAATAAGGAGCTGCAATCTAGGTAGATGCCAATTTATTAATCTCTTATTCCTCTGTTTTATAGTTCTTGTCACTGAAAAACTGGACTCTGCAGCTGGTAAGCAAGCAATTATATTCAGCTTTCGTGGATCTTGTTTTTCCTAAATTAAAGTTTAGTTTAATGGAATCTTACCAGTATGCTATTTTACAAATTTTAGTTAAATGTATGTCTTCCTTTTCAGCTTTTCCAATTTTACACATACTAATAATATCATTAAGATTGTTTAAAATTGTGTGAGATTGTTTAAAAGAGACATATACTCCATTATCTGGCTGCATAATCCACAGGTGTGGTTAAAAGACTTTACAGTCACTTATAAGTCACATTTAGGATATTGAACAAAGTAAAAAATTGGTAAAGTGCCAATTATTCAGTTGGCTGATTGGTTCATTTTTTACCTATTTGCCAGTACTACAGCATCTGCCATCAGTGTTCGTAAGAATGGAATAGGAATTTGGATTAGTGATGACAGACAGTAGGGTGCATAGATACAGGAAACTAATGCACATATGGTTAAGTAATCCAGGGTTTTAAGTAATCCAGGGTGAATCCACATTCACCCAGAGAATGTGCACATGTGTCTCCTATGGCCATACCACCCTGAACCTGCCCAATCTCATCTGATCTTGGAAGCTAAGCAGGGTCAGATCTGGTTAGTACTTGGATGGGAGAATGTGTGCATGTGCTTGTCTATGAGACTACTTTGATATTGCTAATTATTATATGATACTTTAATCTTAATATCAAGGAACATACATTCAGTTGAGCAATGGAGGTACAATTCAATGAATACTGAGTACCTATTATAATGTCTATCACTCTGCTAGGTTCTGTGAAGGAAATAAATCAAAAATATTTGATGTAATGTAATCTTGTCTTGAATGTAGAGAGTCTTATGTCCATTTCCTAGATGTTGTGCCTTATAGGCAGTAGTCCTTTTATTTGCTCTTGTCTGACTCATTCATTCAATATAAATTTAGATAAATGTGTTCGAAAAAATTCATTAGAGATGTGATAACATTACATTTGTAATAGATGTGTTTTGTTTTGTTAAATTTAGAAACAACAGTCATTATTTTCAGAAGAAGAAGAATATACCACTGGATCTGAGGTCACTGAAGATGAAGTTGGAGATGAAGAAGAAGTATCCAAGAAACAAAGTATTGGATTTTAAGTTAAAATCAAATCTCACTCTTTATGAAGGGGTTGCATTCTGAAGCATTTAATGCAAAGGATAGGGAATTGGCTTTATATATCTACATGGTATAAAGAAAATAAAGGAAGTCGGCAGGCACAGTGGCTCATGCCTATAATCCTAGCACTTTGGAGGCCGAGGCAGGAGGATTGCTTGAGGCCAGGAGTTCGAGACCAGCCTGAGCAAGAGCAATACCTTGTCTCTACAAAAAGTAGAAAAATTAGCCAGGCATTGGTGGCGCACACCTTTAGTCCCTGCTACTCAGTAGGTTGAGGCAGGCGGATCATTTGAGCCCAGGAGTTGGAGGTTGCAGTGAGCTATGATGACACCACTGTACTCCAGCTAGGCAACAGAGTTAGACTCTGTCTTTAAAAAAAAAAGAAAAGAAAAGAAAGGAGGCACTATTAAGATTCCCTAACCCCAGCACCAACACAGACGCTCATTAAGTTGTAAAGAAAGTGCAATGTTCCGAGAAATAATCCTCTAAAATTGTCACTTCAAGTGTAAATTAATGTGTTTCTCAAAATGTGTGACTCATATCAGATGAAATGTGATCTGAGATGTGTACCTGAAGTTATTTGGAGTGACACTCAAATGAACCATTAAATAATATCAAAGTATGATTTTTAAAAAATTAAAAGTATGATTATACAACTATGAAATTAACTTATGTCAAAATTTTTCTACTATTAGTTCTGAGGAACAGTGGGGTAAATTGATTCAAAGAGGCTTTGAAGACTCAGGTATTTATAGGCATTTGAAAAAAGAATCTTAAAAGAAGATATCAAGTTAGATACAAAACTAATTAATGTCCTACAGGCAATAAATCCGTAACTTCTGGGCTTATCTTTTCTACTAGACAAATCATTTCCATTTCTATTAAACACAAAAATCTGCTATTGAATATGTAACTTCATGGCATCTTAGCTGCAATCAGTAGTAAATAGCAGTCAGACATGGGGACATTCTCTTAGAAAATTAAATAATTCTTGGGTGGGCCTGTTAAACAATCCTCCAAGTTTTACACAATTTTTCTCAACATGTTGAATCCCCTAATGGAAAAACTAGTTCTCTAGCAATTATTTTTCAGTCTTAATTAATCAAGGAGAAAGTACTACTGTGTTGTTTTTTTCCAACAGTTTGACTGAGCTATAATTTACATGTAATAAAATTCACCCATTTTTAAGTGTACACACCAATGAGTTTTAGCACACAGTTGTATAACCACCACCAAAATTAAGATCTAAAGCGTAATTGCAAAAAGTTCCCTCCTGTCCCTTTATACTCAGTTACCTTTCCCCTCTTCTACCTTGAGGCAACCATTAATCTGTGTTTTGTCACTGTTTGTAGTCTCACAAAGGAAAAATTTTATAAAATTCTGTAATGTAAATAAAGTTATATTTAGCTACAATTTCCCATTTTCCCTAAGTATGGAGACTTTTGGGATACCCTGTAGTTTACTTTTTCTAGGATTTCTTATAAATAGAATCGTGAGTGGTCTTTTGTCTCTACCTTCTTTCACTTAGTATGTTTTTGAGATTCATCCATATTGTTTTATGTATCAGTCTTTTTATTGTGGAGCAGTATTCCATTGTATGGATATGCCATAATTTGTTTATCCATTCACAATTTCATGGACATTTGGGTTATTTCCAGTTGTTGGCTGTTAATGAATAATGCTGCTATGAACTGATGCATATTAGTCTGTGTGGACATATGTTTTCATTTTTCTTGGGTAGATACCTAGGAGTGGAATTGCTGGGTCATATGGTAAGTGTATGTTTAACTTTGTAAGAAATTGCCAGAGTGTTTTTGCAAAGTGATCATTTTGTATCCCCACCAAAAATATATGAGAGTTCCAGTTGCTGCAAATTCAAATCAATACTTGGTATCATTAGTCTTTTTAATTGTAACCATTGTAGTAGGTGTATAGTACTAAGCATCTTTTCATGTGCTTATTGGCCATTTGTATATCTTTTTCTGTGAAGTGTTTAAATATGTTGCCCATTTTTTATTGGATCATTTGCTTTATTATTGACTTGTGAAATTTCTTTATATGTACTGTAGATATAAGTTCTGTGTCAGTCATATGTTTTTCCCCCAGTTTGTGCCTTGCCTTTTAATTTTCTTAATGGTACCTTATGAAGAGCAAAAGTCTTTAATTTTGTGAACTCTGATTTTTTAGTTTTTCCTTTAATGTTTCATGCTTTAATACCTAAGAAATCTTTGCCTACCCCAAGGTCACGAAGATTTTCTGCTGTGTTTTCTTTTAGAAGTTATATGACTTTAGCTTTTATATTTAAATCTATGATCCCATCCAGGTTAATTTTTGTGTATTATTTGAGTTAAGGATCGACCTTCCTTTTTCCCCCTGGCATAGCCAATTGTTCCAGCACTATTTATTGAAAAGACTGTTCCTTCCTAATATATTGGATTACCTTGCACCTTTGTTAAAAATCAGTTGACCATTTACACATGCCACTGTTTCTGAACTCTTTGTTCTCATCTATTGATTGTTACATCTGTCTTTATATCAGTATATCAATATCACACTGTCTTAATTTTTGAAGTTTTTAGTGGGTCTTGAAATCTGATGTTATGAGTCCTCCATAATTGTTCTCTTGTTTTAAATTATTTTGATCTTTCAAAGTGTTTTGCATTTCTTAAAAATTTTAGTCAGTGTGCATATTTCTACAAATATCTTCCTGGGATTTTTATTGGCATTATGTTGAACTCTTATATCAATTTGGGGCAAATTCCTTTTTTTTTTAATGGCAGGTCTTCCAGTCTATGAACATGGAATATCTCTCCATTTATTTAAGTCTTCTTTAATGTCCCTCAACAATGTTTTGTAGTTTCAATGTGCAGGTGTTAAACATCTTATGTTAAATTTATTCCTAAATATTTTATGCCATTATAAATGGAATTATTTTTCCAACTGCTAATTTATGGTAATACTGAAACACACTTGATTTTTGTATATTGACCTTATATCCTGTAACATTGCTAAATTCACTTATTTGTTCCTCATTTATTAGATACTATTCCAACTGTATGCCTTTTATTTCTTTCTCTTGCCTTTTGTGCTGATTAGGACCTGATGTTGAATAGAAGTGGTAAGAACGGACATCCTTGCCTTGTTTGCTTATCCTATGGGAAAAGCATTCAGTTTTTAACTATTAAGTATGTAATGTTAGTTGTTGGTTTCTCATAAAAGTCCTTTCTCAGTTGAGAGAATTCCTTTCTATTTCTAGTTTGCTGAGTTTTTATAGTGAATGGGGTGTCATATTTTGTCAAATGCTTTTTCTCTATCTTTTGAGAATATCATATAGATTTTCTCCTTTATTATATCAATAAATTACATTGATTGAATTTTCATGTGTTACATTAGTAGTCTAGTGTAAACTCTACTTGGTCATTAGGTATTATTCTTTTTATATATTACTGTATTTGACTTGATACTGTTTTGTTAAGGATTTTTTGTTTGTGTTCATGAGAGAGATTTGTACTTTTCTTGTAATGTCTTTTTTAAGTTTTGATATCAGAGTCATAATGACCTCATAAAATGAGTTAGGAAGTGTTCCTTTCACCACTCTTTTGTGTAGGATGTGTATTCTTTCTCCCTTAGTGAATGATAAAAATCAGCAATGCCATCTGGGCCTGAAGTTTTCTTTATAGGAAAGTTTTAAATTATGAATTCAATTTCTTTAGTTAGTATAATGCTATTCTAGTTTTCTATTTCCCTTCAATCTGTTTTGATAATTTGTATCTTTGAAGGAATTATATCTAACTCGTCAAACTTAGTGGCATAAAGTTTCTCACTATGTATTTTCATCAGTCTTTTCTATCTAAAGGATTTCTAATGATGTCCCTCTTTCATTCCTGATATTGGTAATTTATGTCTTATCTCTTTTTTCCTTGATTAATTTGGCTAGAGGTTTATTAGTTTTATTGATCTTTTCAAAGAATCAGCTTTTGATTTCATTGATTTTTCTCTACAGTTTGTCTGTTTTCTGTTTCTTTGATTTTCACTCTTATATTTAGTAATTTCTTTCTTGTAATTATTTTGGATAAATTTCCTTTTTTTTTTTTTTTTTTTTTTTTTAGCTTCTTCAGGTGGAAGCTTAGATCATTGGTTTTTCACCATTATTCTTTCGTAATACAATAGTCTCCCCCCTTATCCTTGGGGGATACATTACATTCCAAGATCTCCAGTGGATGCCTGAAACCACAGATGGTACCAAACCTTATATATTCAGGTTGAGTATCCCTTTTTGATAAGAATATCAGCTGGAAGATGAGCAGAACAGTTTTCAAGGAATAACAAAATCTTGTAATCCTCGTCCAATCCATCTTCCTTGCAGTGAGCACCAGCCACTGGTACAAAATGTTTGTGAAACCAATTTCCCTGGTAATCCATTCCTTTTTGTTGCATAATAGTGGACTGGTGGCCGGGCGCGGTGGCTCACGCCTGTAATCCTAGCACTCTGGGAGGCCGAGGCGGGTGGATTGCCCAAGTTCAGGAGTTCGAAACCAGCCTGAGCAAGAGCGAGACCCCGTCTCTACTAATAATAGAAAGAAATTAATTGGCCAACCAAATATATATATAGAAAAAATTAGCCGGGCATGGTGGCGCATGCCTGTAGTCCCAGCTACTTGGGAGGCTGAGGCAGAAGGAT
>CAUYRT010017964.1:0-34973 GCA_963574885.1 Lepilemur ruficaudatus
TGCCTGTACTCTCAGCTACTCGGGAGGCTGAGGCAGGAGGATCGCCTGAGCCCAGGAGTTTGAGGTTGCTGTGAGCTAGGCTGACGCCATGGCACTCTAGCCCGGGCAACAGAGTGAGACTCTGTCTCAAAAAAAAAAAAAAAAAAACCCTTCCTGGTAATTCTGATGAACCACTGTTCTGGACCCTAAAAGTATTTGATAGGCTTTGCTTTATATGCAACAAAGCTTAACAATCTAAATAAATTATTTTGACTTTTCTCATTTATGCTGAAGAAATAGATTGTTTCTTAAAATTAACCAAGAAAAAGTGATAGAAAATATTAACCACTCCTGTTTTCTTCTACCTATGTAGGTCAGCCACAGAAAGCTGTACAAGTATGCCCCTTATGCAAAAGCATCTGGCCAAGGGAGCAAACAGGCTACAACACAGCCTATAACTACATACTAAGCCATGAGCCCTGACCCAAGCTGTACCAACCCAAAGGGGGCCCTTTTCTAATTTGTCACCCAAAGGGAACAGTTTTTCTAATTTGCGCAAGTTCACTACCAGAGTTATGTGCAAGCAGCAGCACATGAATGCATGAATAAGAATAACACCTGCCACATGCACACCTTAGTCAAGTAGCAAGGCACTACAGTAGGTTCGCTCAACAAATATTTGTCGAATGACCTGTTAAATAAAAGCATAGGCTTTATAGCCCATGATAGACTTAGGAATCCATAAAAAATATAGTTATAACGAGTCTTCATAGCCTAAAATCATAGGGACTTTAAAGATCATTGCATTCAATATGTTTCCTCCTAATGCAGGACTTCTTCTCTACAATATTATCGTCCAGTAGTGACCTTTCAATCTCTGAACCCCTCCAATGCTTTGCTAGTTAGAGGCAGTAATTCATATGGTTAAAAAGTTTCTCTATTTCAGAGTCACGGTGAGGCTCACCTGTTATATGTACAACATTCCAAGTGCCAAGTGCTAAATACGCTTAAGGTACACCTTTATTATGCTGGGCTGCAATCTCCCTCACTGTAATCATCATCCATTGCTCCAAGTTCTGCCCTCTAAAGCAAATCACCATTAAGTATGATCTCTCCACCATGAAGAAGTGTCTCTTGCATTTGCAGGCAGCTGGAAGTATTCTCCAAGTTAAACCTAACCAGTTTTGACAACTGTTGCTCATATGTCAATTTTAAGACTTCTATTTTGGCCACCCTTTTTTGGACACTATACACTTGCCTATATCCCTCTTAAAATATAACATGCAAAATAAAAACAAATATTTTAATCCTTCAAGTCTCAGCTTCTGAAAACATTTAGACACACACAGACTAGGACAGGGCTACTATCTATTAATACCTTGATGAATACACAACACTTTTGCTGCTGCGACTAAAGCCTGAAATGGGTTTTTTAAGTCGTTATATTACACCATTGCCTGTCAAACTTATGATCAAATAACGTGTTTTTATCTTTTTCAAAGAGGGTAAAAGTACCCTCGTTCTGAGGATATGTGTATATGCTGGGAGTCAGCTACTCTCCCAGCAAAACAGGTCCCAGGCAGGATCGTTGCAAGAAATTTGGAAATAATAGAGACAGAGACAAAGTGTAGTTTAAAGTGATGGGGAAGTCAGGGATCCTTCAGTATTCCCGTGAGCCAGAAAGCACTGAGTGAAATCCCGCGTCAGTATTTATTGGTACAGCAATTAGTTGTTAGTGATTATAGATTTATGTGTACAAATCATGCATTTAGGTTTCAAAGCTCCCCAAAGGTTTCAAGGGATCCCTTAATTAATTCTATCTATGTGAGCAAACGGTTACAAAATTTTTCTAAGATAAACTTCTTAAGCTCTAAGTAAGGAGTAGACCTAGCTGAGTGTACAAGTTAAAGATAGAATTGTCAATTAGCAGTAAAGCTAAAACAGAAACACAGAGACCATATATTTCTTTATCTAGTTTCTCATTAGCTGACACATGTGGTCAGGAGTGAAGCAAGAACAGTCCTTGAGGCTAATTGGTTTTAGCTGCAGATGCCTGCTGGGCTGACATTCTTTGATCAGTCCTTAACCCTGTGGCCCCATGCCAAGCCCTGCCTTGCACAAGCTCCAGGCACTGGCCTGCAGGCCTTGAGATAGGCGCTGCCTTGCAGTCACCCCTGAGCAGTGGAATGCCCCCCTTGTTGCTAAGCAGCTTCTGGTCTGTGAACTAACACACCCACAGATTCCTTCAAAGCAAAGCCCTGCAAAACTCCTGAAACTTTCCATGCCTCTAAGCCCTATTTCCCAACATGTATATATAAATGATTCACCAAAGTGTTAACCTTAGATAATAATTATATTCTTTTCCTGCCAGCTCTCCCTATTTTATCTTTTGTAAATTGCTTTGTTTCTCCTAACATAAATAACAGAATGTCCTAAATTTTATTTTTATCTCTTAGGTTCTGGCCCCTCATTTCAGCCTATCAAGGTAATTTTGAATATTTATTCTATTAGTCAATATATTGGCTGTCCCTGCCTATTATAAAGTAACAGACAGCATCAACCCCTAAATACACCAACCACAAGTTAAACAATCATTTCCATATGTATAGGTGTTTCTTTGATTTTTTTTTAATCTATCAGCAAAACTGTCAAACTTTATTACTCTTATAAAGTTAATCTGCTCACAGATTAAGGTAAGTATGGCATTATTTAGCATTAGTTTGCAAACAATTATTCATATTACACAAAATAACCAATCTAGATTTTTTTTTTTAATTTCAGAATATTACAGTGGTACAAATGTTTTGGTTACATAAACTGGTTTTGTACTGTTTCAGTCAAAAGTTGTAAGTGTGCTAGATATTTATTTTCTGAAAAACTCACTTTACCTGGTTGATGAACAACTTTTCCAATTTTGTGTTCTTCTTCTTCCTCTTCCAAAATGAAACCTCCTCCAGTGTCAATTATCTTTGGGGCTGCTTTTACATTAGTCATGCCTACAAAAAGTAAGTAAAAGTAGTCAACAATCAAACTTGGTAAGCCCATATGTTCTCTTGTGCATAAACAGAAAATTTCTTTAAATTCAACATACAGGAGGTCCCCAGGTTACAGACAAGATACATTCCTGAGAGTGTCTTTAGGTCGGATTTGTATGTAAATCAGATCCCTGATGAGCAAAGCATATATATGCTTTGTTAATAATAATAATGATAATGCTATAATGTGGTAATGACAATATAGTATGGTACTGTAATAATAATAATAATGATATACTTGTACTGTAATAAGTTATGGAAACTATTGTGCTTTTTCTTTTAATTCAAACAAATAGAACATAAAAAGAAACTCATACAAAAAGTTTAGATAGGAATTAGGAGAAATTTCAAAAGAGAATATTAAAGATTAATATTTACCTAATGTTGCATCAGGGCTAGGCTAACAGGAATGTTACGCTTAATTTGATCTTCTAACCAAATCAATAATGACCTTTCAATCTCAATAATGAATCCACCACACTGCTTAGTAATAGCTGATGCTTTTGCCAGGTGCAGTGACTCACACCTGTAATCCTAGCACTCTGGGAGGCCAGAGCAGGAGGATTGCTTGAGCTCAGGAGTTCCAGACCAGCTTGATGAAAAGCGAGACCCGGTCTCCACCAAAAATAGAAAAATTAGCCAGGCACGGTGGCACACACCTGTAATCCCAGCTACTCAGGAGGCTGAGGCAGGAGGATTGCTTGAGCCCAGGAGTCAGAGGTTGCAGTGAGCTATGATGCCACTGCACTCTAGCCAGGGTGACAGAGTGAAATTCTGTCTCAAAAAAAAAAATAAAAAATACATAATAATTGATGCTTGCATTGGAGTACTGCCTTTCATGTGTTCCATTGTTCTCACTTTATCCTTTCTAATTGATAATTGTCCTGACAGTTGAGTGACTGAAGCCTAATGCTTTCCCAATGAATGATGGTGTCTGGCCTTTCTCTGAAGGCTTATTTCTACTTTCATTTCCACTGTAACCACCTTTCTCTTTGCTGCAGGCTCACCTGGAATTGCAGGGGACTTTCACTTTGGAGGCATGGTCATAAGTCATACACATAGACTCACAAAAAAGTGATGCTGTGTGTAAGCAACCGTATAGACAATGTCATAACTTGGGGTCACCCATAACCCACGTAATGCCTGTATATCAAATAAGGGAAGGATGTCCATGATCACCATTTCTATTCAACATCATACTGAAGGTCCCAGCTAGTATAATACAGCAAGAAAACCAAAAAAGCATAAAGGTTGGGAAGAAAAAGAAGTAAAACAGTATTTTTTCACAGATGATGTGATTATGTATGTAAAATAGCCACAAGAATCTACAATTAGAATTAAAAAATAACATACTACACAATACACCCATTTAACAAAAACCACTTGTACCCACTAAATCTATTGAAATAAAAAGAGAAAAAAATTAAGAAATAACAATAACCTAGGAAGAGATGTGTAAAACCTCTACACTGAAAACTGTAAAACACTAAGAGAAATCAAAGTATACCTAAATTAATGGAAAAATATACCATGTATAGATTTTAAGCCTTAATATCGTAAAAATATCAGGTATCCCAAAATTTATCTAAAGATTCAAGGTGATCTCAGTTAACACTGCAGCAGTGGAGTGTGGGTGGGGTGAGAGGATCCTGACAACCTGTTTCTAATATTTATATGTAAACAGACAGAGGATTTACACTGTTAGATTTAAAGACTTACTATAAAGCTTCAGTAATTAAGACACTGAGGTATTAGCACACAGACAAAGAGGCCAATGGAACAGAAGAGAGAGTTTTGAAATATACCTACGTATATTTGGTCATTTAACTTAATGACAAAGGCTCCATGGCAATTCTGTGGGAAAGGACAATTTTTTCAATAAACGGTGCTGAGAGTTATGATAAAGGATTCACTACAACACAGGTAGGAAAAGATAGTCTTTTCAATAAATAAACTTTGACCCTACCATATACAATACACACACACACATACACACACACGTGCAAACTTAAAATGGATCACTGTCTTACACAGATCAATGGAACGGAATAGAGAATCCAGAAATAAAATCATACAGCTATGACCAACTGATTTTTGACAAAGCAGACAAAAACATACACTGGGGAAAGGATGCCCTATTCAATAAATTGGGCTTGTAAAACTGGATAGCCACATGCAGAAGAATGAAACCGGATCCCTACCTCCCACTATACATAAAAATTAACCCAAGATGGATTAAAGACTTAAATGTAAGACCTGAAACCATAAAAATTCTAGAAGAAAACATTGGAAAAACTCTTCTAGACATTGGCCTAGGCAACGAATTTATTTGTGAGACCCCAAAAGCAAATATAGCAACAACAAAAATAAATAAATGGAACTTAATTAAACTGAAAAGTTTCTGCACAGCAAAGGAAATAATCAACAGAGTAAACAGACAACCTACAAACTATACATCCAGTGAATGGCTAATACCCAGAATCTACAAAGAACTCAAACAAATCAGCAAGAAAAAAAACAAATAACCCCATAAAAAAGTGGGCAAAAGACATGACGATTCTTCTCAAAAGAAAACAGACAAAATGGCCAGCAAACATATGAAAAAATGCTCAACGTCACTAACTATCAGGGAAATGCAAATTAAATCCACAATGAGATACCACCTTAGCCATGTCAGAAGTGCCATTATTAAAAAGTCAAAAAACAATAGATGTTGGTGTGGTTGTGGTAAAAAGGGAAAGCTTATACACCGTTGGCGGGAATGTAAACTTGTGCAGCCACTGTGGAAAGCAGTATGGAGATTCCTCAAGGAACTAAAGAAGCAGACTTACCATTCGATCCAGCAATCCCACTACTGGGTATCCACTTAAAGGAAAAGAAGTCATTTTATCAAAAAGACACCTGTATCAGAATGTTTATCCCAGCACAATTCACCATTGCAAAAATATGGAATCAACCTAAATGCCCATCAACTGATAAGTGGATAAAGAAAATGTGGTATGTATATACCATGGAGTACTGCTCAGCCATAAAAAGTAATGAAATAATGTCTTTTGCAGCAACTTGGATGGAACTGAGACCATCATCCTAAGTGAAGTATTTCAGGAATGGAAACACAGATACCACATGTTTTCACTTATAAGTGGGAGCTAAATGAAGGATATATACGGTCATAAAGATATGTAATGAACATTGGAAACTAAGAAGGGGGAAGGGTGGGAGGGGGTAAGGGATAAAAATCTACCTGTCAAGTACAATGTACACTATTATGGTGATGGGTACACTGAAAGCCCTGACTTTGGCATGATACAATTTATTCACATAACAAAAAACAATTGTACCCCCTAAATTCTTTGAAATTAAAAAAAAAGGATCATTGTCTTCAATGTAAAAAGTAAAACAATAAAACTTCTAGAAGAAAACAAAAGAGAATAATTTCATGGATTTGGGGTAGCCCAAGTTTCTTAAACAAGACACAAAAAATACTAACCATTAGAGAAAAATGCTAAACTGGACTTGATTAAGAACTTCTATTCATTAATACACGACTATGAGAATGAAAAGACAGAACACAAACTGTGAGAAGATATTTGCAATACAGTAGTCTCCCCTTATCTGCGAGGGATATCTAAGACGCTCAGTGGATGCCTGAAACCTCTGATAGCACTGAGCCTTATATATACACTATGTTTTTAGATCTGATAACCAAGATGGGATATGCTGGATGAAGGGATGATTCATATCCAGGGCAGGAATGGAGCAGGACAGCTTGAGATTTTATCACAATACTCAGAACAGTGCTCAATTTAAAACTGATGAATCATTTCTTTCTGGAATTTTCCAGTTAATATTTTGAACCATGGCTGACCATAGGTAAGTGAAACTGCAGATAAGGGGGTACTAATGTATGTACACCTGACAAAGGAGTCATATCCTGAAAATATATATATATAAATCCTATAAATAAGTAAAAGACAAATAACCCAACCTAAAAAAATTCAGAAGTCCTAACAGGCACTTCACAAATGAGGATATACAAATGGTCAATAAGCACATGAAAAGGTTCTCATCATTATCAATTATTGGGAAAATACAAATTAAAACCATAATGAAATATCACTACACTCTCCCAAGAATGTCTAAAATGAAAAAGACTGGCAATACCAAATAGTGAAGATATAGAACAACCAGTACTGTCATACATTGTTGGTGACTGTAAACTGATACAATCAGTTTGGCAATACCTACTAAAGCTTAACATACACCTCCCCAATGACCCAGCAATTCCATCTCTAGGCATATACACAACAGAAATAAGTGTGTATGTCTACCAAAAGACATACACAAGAATGCTCACAGGGGTTTTATTCATAATAATCCCAAACCGGAAATAACCCAAATATCCATTAAAAGGCAAATGGAAAAATTGTAGAATACAAAAGAATACTATGTAACACACAAATGAACAAACTACGAACACACGCAACAAAATGCATGAAGCTCTCAGAAACTACGTTGAGCAAAAAGCCAAACGCTGTGTGTGATTCTATTTATATTAAGTTCAAAAAAAGATAATACTAACCAAATGTTCAGAGTAGTAGTTACTTCTGAGAGGGGAGTGGTGTGCACATTGACTAGGAAGTAGCAATGGGAAAACTTCCAAAGTTCTGGAAATGTCTGTATCTTGATCACTATGGTGTTTACATGAGCATTTACATAGGCAAAATTCAAATCAGTACATTTTACATATTAATGTATGTTATACCTCAATCTTAAAAAAGACAAATTTAATATGTATTATTTTGCTTAAGTCATTCCCATTCTCTGGCTTCAATTTCTTCCTCTATTAAATGAAAGGATTAGATTATAATCCTTATTTCCATTGTTAATGGCAATTTTCACCCTATACTATATCACCTGTTTATCTTTCTACATCCCTTCACTAGACTGAGTGTCTTTATCTCTGTAATTCTGACAAATAATAAGCATTCCATGAGTGTCTACTGGATGGACAGAAATGGATGAACACATACAAGAACACATGATTTTGACTTCATGAAACAGCGGTGTAGAAAATGAATGGAATGACCATAAGTGCAATGAGAATTAAGAAGAGGGAAAGCTGTAGTAGTCAATGCCATGACTTGAGTGGGATCCTGAACAGTGCTACTAAATCATGCCCAAAAGAAAGCCCAATTGCTGCTGCTATCTCTTGCTGCTTCCTCAGGACCTTAGCATCACTCTTAGCACCACATTCTAAGAAAGTTTTTTTCAGGCTTTTTCAAGGCATATGTCATAACATACAAAGAAAACAAAAAGAGTACAGTACATTGAAATAAAAGTACTGCAAAGATAAAAATCCCAGCACTCACATAACTCATTTTTTTTTCTTTGAGACAGAGTCTCACTCTGTTGCCTGACCTAGAGTGCCATGGCGTCAGCCTAGCTCACAGCAACCTCAAACTCTTGGGCTCAAGCAATCCTACTGCCTCAGCCTCCCGAGTAGCTGGGACTACAGGCATGTGCCCCATGCCCGGATAATTTTTTCTATTTATTTTTAGTTGTCCAGCTAATTTCTCTCTATTTTTAGTAGAAACGGGGTCTCACTCTTGCTCAGGCTGGTCTCGAACTCCTGAGTTCAAACAATCCTCCTGCCTTGGCTTCCCAGAGTGCTAGGATTACAGGCGTGAGCCACCGTGCCCAGCCAGCACTTACATAACTCTTGAAACATGGTGGATTGTACCCAATGCTACAACACAGTTCAGTTCTTGGGTAACTGCATAAGAAATCTTACGGAATATCAATTCTACCTTCCTTGTCATAATCAGAAGTTTAATTTAATACCAGTTTTTGCTGTTTTTCACTTTCTGTTCCACAGTCATGTAGTATTTATCTAGAAACCTTTCTGGAATCATGAATATAAATTAATCAGTGCAAACGAACAAATTTTTGTCCTGACTCTAGAATGTCTCAAGCTGAGAAAGGAATAAAAGAAACTAGAAAGCAGAAAGGATGAGATCTGAACCATTAAAAGTGGCTGGAATTTGCAGTTTAGCTGCCAGTATGAGTATCAAGACATACAGCCAGATCCAGGCTCTTCTCACTCTTCCTACCTCTGGCTGATAAAAAGGGGTAGTAGATAACACAGCTCTAAACTGTACTCATCTATTCATACAGTATAGGACAGACTCAGGAACACAAGTACTTCATGTTAGAGGCAGTCCTAAAGAACTGCCTGTTAACCAAAGTATATTTTAGTATACTAAGTACCCAAGGAAAGAGTACTATTACTTGACCCCAGTGGTGAATTCTTCTATAAGAAAACAATTTGCAATGAGCGATCAGCCCTTAATTTACTTCAATCAATAAATATGTTTTGGGTATCTACTTTTTGCCAAGAAATCGTAGCAGGTCACATATCCAAGAATGTAGACTCAAGGAATCTATGGATTAGAAGGAATCTTAAAGGTTTACCATCCAGTCCCTTCATCTGATATTTGAATGTCATCTATTCCATGTCAGTAAAGATTCTTCAGTCTTGATTTGAGCACTTCTAGTAATGAGAAACTCGCTAGGTCTAGAAGTAAGCCGTTCCACTTTTGGCAACTCCAACTGCTGAAAGTTCTTTCTTAACAGACACTGAACTCTGCCCCTTTCATCAACTAGTCCTAGATATGTAGGCCAGAATCACGACCTAGCCCAATGCCTCTTTCTGGGAGCGCTGAGGCGCTGACAGGCGGTGGCTGGCACCTCCCGGCGTGGGCGGCCGCATCCCCAAGCGCAAACCCGAATCCCGGCAGCCCAGGTGCAGGGAGCGAGCAGAGCCCGGGGCCGGGATTCAGGAGGCCTGGGTTCTACCGCAGAATCTCTCTGCGCTCGTGGACAGGACTCTTCGACAAGGCTCGCCGGGTGGATTCCCTGCCGGGACCCGGGACTCAGGCCGCGCAAGCCCGTCTGGGGACCAGGGAGACCGGGAGAGGGAAGGGGCAGGCGCCGCCGGGGCCCAAACCTCCAGTAGCCGCCGCCGCCGTCGCCGGGTAGGGCCGGGCAGCCAGCCGGGCCTGGCGCAGCATCAGCGCCCGCTGCCGCTTCCGCTCGATGCTCGCCCGCACCGAAGCAGGCAGCTCCGCGGGTTGTTCTGAAGCCGCTGGCTCCAGCGAGGGGCCCTCAGCCGCCGCCATCTCCAACCCCCTTAAGGGACCGCAGCCCTTTGCTCCGCGCACGCGCCCTGCGCGCCGAAGCCTGTCCTGGGCTGGGTCGCGCCGCCAGCATTGCCTTTGCGCTCCCTCCGCCCCGCGGCCTCCGGGAGTGAGCACGCCTGCGCAGCTCAGGGGGCGGGGTGAAAGGGAGGGGGCGGTGTCTGAGCATGCGCAGAAGCCAGGGCTACCTACATGCCTACTCTCAACCTGGAAGGAGGATGGGTACCGAGGTCATTTTTCAGAACGTGGTCGTCTTTAAAGTGTTTCGCTTGGTAGTTCAGAATAGGGGCTTTGGAGTCAGACGCGGGTTAAGTCCCTACGTCTCACACAATCTGTGTAACCCTAGGCAAGTTACTTACCTTGAGTTCAGTTTCTTCAGTGGTAAAATGAGAATAATTAGGGAACCACTTCCTAAGCCATTGGGAAGACGCGATGTGCCAGCACAATGCCTGGCACATAGAAAGCTTCAAAAAATAAGAGCAGCTAGTAGTCGTAGTGCCAATCACAGAGACCAATAGCTAATCTGATTTTATTTTGGACACATGGCCTAGATTTGAAATAAGAAGACATATGTTTAACATATTAACTGCCCCGAGTTGTATTTGACGCTAGTTTTGAGCCCAGGGCCTCGTGAAGCATATGTAACTCACGTCTCTTCACCTTGGGAGCAATGCGAACTGTTTTTCAAGTTGCATATAACTCACACACAGAAAACAATAAAAAATAACAATTTTTTTATTAAATTAGGATTGTTTTGTTTTTGAAATTTTAATTCTATTTTCGTAATAAAACACCATGGCCCCAAGGAAAATTTTTTTTTCTAGTGCGGCAGTGAATGTGTTAAACTCTCACTTACATGCTGTGTGACCTCAGGCAAATGCAGCACATAGTCCTGAGGCTGGTATGCATGAAGTTGTCTATCTTTTCCATGGAATATTCCCTCAGTGTGGATGAGCTGCTGCCAAGTAGACAGCGGGTTTTGATTTGGGCCAAATATCCTGACTTCCCAAAAGTGTGACAAGTAGAACAAAAGAAATATCACATCCTTTTAAAATGTATGCTTTTGCTTTATTACAAATAAAACTTAATTGAAACTAGAAAATGTTAAGTTCTAATTGCTACATATACCATTTAGAACGAGTTTTTAGAAAGACCAACCTGACACACTGAAGTTTCCCATTAATATTCAATGGTTAAAGTTTGAGAAGCACAATCCAGCAGTTCTAATCTATTGGTCATATGTGCATAAAACTGCAGAACCTTGTATAAAGCAGATACATGTTGCCATCTTCTGGTTGAACTGGAGATAGAAACCTCATGCCATCCCCACCTTCTTCCCCCTCAGATCTCTTTTTCTCCCTGTCCACCGTTCTTGTCTAGGTGAAAATATCTCAAATTCCATGACACCAAAAGCACAGACAACAAAAGAAACAATAGATAAATTGGGCTTCATTAAAATTAAAAACTTTTGTGCATCAAAGAACAGTATCAAGATAGTGAAAAATCCCACAGAATGGGAGAAAATATTTACCAATCAGATACCTGATGAGTCTGTATCCACAAGATATAATGAACACTTTCAACTTAACAACAAAAAGACAAGCAAATTTTAAAATGACAAAGGACTTAGACAATTTTTCAAAGAAGATATGTTCCAACAAACACATGAAAAGATATTCATCATTAGTCATTAGGGAAATGCAAATCAAAGACACAATGAGATATCACCTCACACCCACTGGATAGCTAGAATTTAAAAAGAAGAAAAGTATAAAATAACAAGTGTTGGTGAGAACGTGGAGCAATTGGAACCCTCATATTAATTCATTGTTGGTGGGGATGTAAACTAGTGCAACTGCTGTGGAAAACAGTTTGTTCCTCAAAAAGTTAAATGTAGGATTACCATATGAGTCAGCAAATCCACTCATGGGTATATTCCCCAAAGAACTGGAAACAGGTGTTCAAACAAAAACTTGCACATGAATGTTCACGACAGTGCTATTCACAATAACCAAAAGCTGGAAACAACCCAAGTGTCCATCAACTGATGAATGGATAAACAAAATACAGTATAACCCTACAAAGGAATATTATTCAGCCATAAAAAAGAATGAAGTGCTGGTACATGCTACAACATGAATGAACTTTGAAAACATCACACTAAGTGAAAGAAGCCAGGCACGAAAGGCCACGTATTGTGTGATTCCATTTATATGAAACATTCAGTCTAAGCAAACCCAGGAAGATTCCCAGATTAGTGGTTGCCAGGGGCTGAGAGGAGGGGAAAATGGAGAGTGACTGCTTCATAGATAGGGGGTTTCCTTTTGAGATGATGAAAATGTTCTGGAACTAGGTAGTGGTGATTGCACAACATTGTGAGTATATTACATGTCACTAATGGTAAATTTTATTTTATGTGTGTTTTATCACAATTTTTAAAAAACCTTCAAATTCCTACTAGGCTCAGGTAGGTAAGGGAAGTGAATGAAGCTAGCCGAGTGCAGAACTGAGGCAAACTGGTGCCTGGAGTTTCCTGTTCAAGGGGGCAGCTGCTACACAACTCTAGCTGGTAGTTTCGGAGACACAATTTGGCCTGTTGTTGCCAAATTGTCCAATCTTTCAAGAAAAGTGAAAATCAAATTTTAATGCATATACAAGTCTCTTTCTTGGTGATCTTGTTAAAATGCATATTCTGATTGAGCAGGTACATGGTAAGACCCAAGAATGTGCATTTCTAACACGCCTCCTGGTGGTGCTGCAGCACTGCAGACCACACTTTGAATAGTAAGGGTCAGATCGCAAGTTCCCAAACTTAGCTGAATATTGGAAGCACCTGAAGAGTTTAAAAATACTGGCACTTAGGCCCCATGCCCAGAGATTCTGATGTCGTGGGTCAGAGTTGGGATCTGAGTGTTAAGATTCTGTAAAGCATCCCCTCCCTCCCTCCAGTACCTCTAATGGGCAGCAAACTTTGAGAGCCAGCACTCTAGATGACCTCTACAGACTCCAGCTCTGAGCCTCTGAGGCTGTGAAGTATTTCTGGAGGAAAAGGTAACAGTTTCCCCCCACCCAGGTGATCTTTTAAGAATAACTAGTCCCCAGATCTGCCTCCCCAACAAAGTATTCCAAGCCTGAATGTTGGAGGATGTGGCCCATAGCCCAGAAGCTGTTCAGACCCTGGCGTTTTGTAACTCTTGGCAACTCGTGGTCTTCTTTTGCGGGTAACTCCCTCTTCTTTGGTGTACTGACCTTTGTTAGTAAGTTTCGTGTACCTGGGTCTGAATTGTTAGCTGATGCCTCAACCAAGCTAAAATGAGACTCCTTCTTTAGAGAAAGGAAGAGTGCATGCCCTGATCCGCATGTCCCATAGAGTGACAGAGGCTGTAGGGCTTGCCCAAAGCACAGCACATGAGTCATTTTGGTGGGGGCACAAAAGAAAAACAGGCAAGGAAAATAGACCAATGAATGTGTTCTTGCCTCTCCCAAGTCACAGTCTGAGGGCAAACCTGTGACTACATCTGTCTTCCTGCTTGGTACCTCTCTCATCTCCCAGACTGACTGTAATCCTGGCTAAAAGGCGGTCACTTAACAAAGCATGGAAAGAATTGAAAGCCCAAACCAAAGCCTAAAAAGGAACAGGCAGATAAGAACGGAAGGGGAATGAGAAACTCGGTGGAGTTTCCTGACAGGGCCTCCTCTCTAAGTGCATTACTAGAGTTACTTATGCCCATGACAGGGTGTGAACACATTTGTCTTTATCTAGTAAATAGTACCTGTGTGTGGTTTTCTTTTTTATTTTTCCCCTGATTCCCTGGGGCTTTACCCCTTAATGTGGTCACTTTGAACATCACTGGCATCAATTCACAATAGGGAAACATCTGTGGGAAGAAACATGCCGAGGGAGGAATCTTTTAGGGGAGAAGGAGGAGCAACATAGAAATTATGCCCAATCCCATTGCCTTAGGCTGTATTGATTTAGAAACCCAGGAAATGTGGTCTCTTTTTGCTATGACTGACCAGGTAAAACCTCCTTCTGGAGAAACTTAGATTTCAGCCTCCCTGAACCAAAAGATAAAGGGATTGAGGCAAAAACATCATAGTGGAGCTTTGATCAACAAAATGTGTGCTCAGGTATATTTAGGGAATGTCTTGAATACTCACAGGAATTGTCTTTCCAAAAGCAGTAAGGAGTGGGAGGGTCCCAATGATTCCACTAAGGACAGGGCCTAGGAAAAAAAAAATGACCATCAGTTTTGGAAGTCAAAATCCTTCATCACTCACAGAGCAGCAAGGGCAGGTCTTCCCTACTCTGCATCCCCCAGGTCCTGAATATGGCCAGAGCACCTTGGTTTTCATTGCCTCTTCCAGGAAGTCTGCCCTGACTCCCTCTCTTGCTGCCTCTGAACTTCCTATGTGTTGGTGTTGTGGTCACGGAAGTAATAGCTCCTGTCATCCTCATGGATTATCAAGTCCTGGAGAGCTAAGGCCGTCTGATTGACCCCAGGAGCTCCAGGGCTTAACATAGTATACTGCACAGAGTAGCTGCTCAGCAAATGTTGCGGAATTAAATAAATCGAATGAATAGTACTGAATAAAACCAGCTGTATGTATCTCCAGCACTGAAAACTCAAGGTCCAAAGCTGAACTCCACAATGACATCTCTGCTTATGTACCTGGGGTGACAGGGACCCCTCTACTTTAGAACAGCCTATTCCAGTGTTGTCCAGCTTTGGCCACTATTTATTGTAACAACAACAATAATAATAACAAACACATGGTGCTGACTCTAGGTGGTTTTTAAGCATTTTAAATCTATCAATTAATTTAATCTTCATAACTTCTCAGTGAGTATATTTACTAGTCTTGGTTTATAGATGAGACCACTAAAGCACAGAGATTGTCAGTAATTTGTTCAAGGTCATACAGGTAGTAAGTGCTAGAGCTGGGTTCAAGCAGACATAAATAGCCCAGCCCCGGTGTCAACATTCTCAAGCACCAAATTATAGGTCTCTAAATTACAACAGGTCTTCCTCTTACTTCTTCTGCTAGTGCTGGTCCTGCATGGGTTAGTGCAGAGCTGGGATCAGAAACCAGGTTCTTGCCAACACCCCACGTGGCTAACCAACAGAGAAGTCTGTCTCTGTCTAGAGCCTGGTCCTGGAGTTATTATTGCCATCTTGGGTGGGACCAAGGGAGGATGAACGTGGTCCAGGGCTCACCCATTATGTGGATGAACTCCAGTCCACACAATGGGTTACGCACTTGTGGTTTCCTGTTCTCTTACTGCCCCTGATTGGGGTTTTCCTTTCCATCGCCTTTATACCAAGTGTGGTTGTAGCTTCAAACCACAAACCACTTATATTTTATTGGCAAGTGCATCCTCTAATAGCTATAGCTCTGTTGAATAAGTAAAATATTCATCACCAGAAGCACTTATTTTTATAGTTTTTATAATGCCTGGAAAGTGGCTCCATGTCTCTAGCCTCAATCCCTTCATTGGACTCACTGGCGCTTGCCAAGTTCAGCCCCCACCAATTCTTACCCGAACAGCTTCTAACCTGATCTCCCAGACTCCAGGCTGATGCCTCTAATCCGTCTTCTACATGAGCTTACAGCTATCTTCATGTTTCTAAAGTACAGCTTTAGCCCTGCCATTCCTCTGCTCAAAAACTGATGTATTGATTCCCAGGTGCAGGTAATTCTAAGTTTTCATCACCTGATTCTAGCAACCCTTTGGGGGACTTTCCTTCCATGAATCTTCATCATGAACTTCACGCTTTAGCCAAACTGGACAAATTTTCTAGACCTGTACTGCACCCCTGCTTCTGTGCTTGGCTCATGCTGTTTTTTCCTCCCTACAATTCCTTTGTTCATACCTTCACTCATTCTTTCGTTTGTATATTTATTCATTCAGCAAACTTTACTACACACTTGCTCCAAGCCAGGTCCTATGCCAAAGACCAGAAATACAGCAATGAATTAGATATGGTCCTCCTCTCAAGGAGCTTAAAATTTAACTTGTACTCCTTCTGGTCACATCCATGGCCACCTCTCACAGTCTTACCTGACAGGGTACAATTTCCCTCTCCTTGAAGCAATCATAGCTCACTGTAATCCTGAACACCTGGCCTCAAGCGATCTTACTGCCTCAGCCTCCTGAGTACCTGGAACTACAGGCACGTGCCACCAAGCCCGATTCCTTTTTTCCCCTGGATGATACAAGATGCTTTACATCCAGGTACTAGCAGAGGAGTTGCCCAGAATGGACCCACATCCAGCCAGTATTGGTGATTGACACTGCATCCAACTTTAGTCAATGAGAACACAACACAGAGCACTCATGAAAGGTAGTGTCTCCCAGCTTTGTTGAGATATAATTCATATACCATACAATGCACTCATTTTAAAGTGCATGATTCAAGCATTTTCATTATATTCACAGAATTGTGCAGTCATCATCATAATCAATTTTAGAACATGTTTATCACCTCAGAAACAAACCCTACACCCTTAGAAATCGCTCCCCCACTTCCCCTCAAACCTTCTCAGCCATGAGCAACCACTGATCTGCTTTTTGTTTCTATATATTTGACTATCCTGGACTTTTCATATCAATTGAATCATACAATACGTAGCCTTTTGTGTGTGGCTTCTTTAACGTAGCATGACGTTTTCAAGATTGATACGTGTTATAGTACTGCTGTCCCCAACCCCTGGGCCTCAGATGGGTACTGGTCCATGGCCTGTTAGGAACAGGGCCACACAGCAGGAGGTGAGTGGTGAGCAAGTGAGCAAAGCTTCATCTGTATTTACAGCCGCTCCCCATCATTCACATCACTGCCTAAGCTCCACCTCCTCCTCCGACTCCACCCCCATCTGTGGTGAGTGGCAGGTGAGCAGTCCATGGAAAATTGTCTTCCCCATGAAACCAGTCCCTGGTGCCAAAAAGGTTTGGAGACCGCTGTTGTAGCATATTGATATTTTATTTTTTTACTGACAAATAATATCTCATTGTATGGGCATACCACATTTTATTTATCCATTCATCTATTCATGGACCTTGAGTTGTTTTCACTTTGTGGCTGTTATGAATAATGATGCTATAAATGTTCATGTGTTAGGTAGATAGTTAGCATCTCTGGCTCTTTTCAGGACAGGGGTTCCCTGTTTTGGCACTGTTTCGAGCAATTGCTCTACCTGGGAAGAAAGATAAGGGCGGGCACTCCATTTTTGTGATTCCCCACCCTTAATCCTATCCCGAGCAACTGCTACAACTGGGGAAGGAGGGAATGTTTTATCAATCTAGGAATTCCCCAGGCCAGGCATAAGATTTAGAAAGTGACCTAGGGTAGCCTAAGGGTAATTAATATGCCATTAGCTTGAATCTGCATTGCTGTTCACCCCCATCCCAGGTGGGCTTTCTTGGAGGGAGCTCATAGATGGAATTTTGAGGACACTTGTTGATCATTTGATAACATCCTACACCCTCCTCCAGACTAGGCTAGTAAGAGGAAATAATCTGAGAAGTCAGAAGGTGAGTGGGCAGTGGGTAAGTTGGTCTGTCTCCACTCGCAGAGACAGACCTGTTTTATTTTACAATAAAGAGCTGCTCTCGTGAAACTGCTCCCTGCCTGAGGTTACTCTGTCGTATTGGCCTTGCTGGTTTTTTCAAGAAATGAGTCAGAGGACTGGGATAATAGTCTGGAATTGACACTGTCGTGTGTCTGGTCATTTTTTGCCCAAGAGCACACCAAGAACCGAGGGTAGACTTCCACCGTGACATCTGTGGTGCTGAAACCCAGGATTCCAACAATATACAAGTATTTGTGTGGATGTATATTATCATTTTAATTGGGTATAGAACTAGGAGTGTAATTTCTAGGGCATATGTTAATTCTATACTTAATATTCTGAGGAACCACCAGACTGTTTTTCAAAGTGACTGCACTATTTTGCATTCCTACCAACAGTGTATGAGGGTTCCAATTTCTTCACATCTTTGTCAACACTTCTTATCTTCTTTTTGATTATAGCCATTCCATGGGTGAGAAGTGGTATCTCATTGTGGTTTTGGTTTGCAATTCCCTAATGATTACCATGTCTAGCATTTTTTCACGGGTCTATTGACCATTGGTATATCTTCTTTGAAGACATGTCTATTAAAGTCTCTTGTCCATTTTTAAACTGGGTTATTTGTCTTTTTATTATTGAATTGTAAGTGTTCTTTATATATTCTAGATATCCCAGGGATTTTGTTTTCTTTGTGCACTCTGTATTTTCTAAATTTTCTACAATGATTATGAGTTACCTTGGTAAACAGAATGCATAACCAGTATGTAATACCAATATATATGAAAATATAGATATTGTCCTAATCAAATTTGTGAATGACATAAAACTGGAAAGGATGATTAATGTGTCTTTTGATTAAAATCAAGATCCATTCTTGGATGAATGGAACAATGAGTCAAATATAAAATTCCTCGCTTTGGTTCAAAAATTTTGTAAGGGTATTTGACGAAAGGGTCTCTTTCTGCATGTGTGGGAGGCTGCCTTTGATGACCTCCAGGACCACGTTCAACCTTCAATGTCTGTGATTTTCAGTTTAGGTAGGGGGTGACCTCTCTTGAGAAGGGCTCATGGCATAATCTGAAGGTCACAAACTGAGTGGGAACCAACAGTGTGACATAACTGCTAAAAAGAGGTGATGTAATTGGAGGTGACGAAAACAAAAGCAGTGTCCCACTGTTTGGGGCTGCTCAAGCCACATCTGGAGCTTGTGTCCACTTCTGGACACTGCCCAGGAAATCAGAGAGCCATCCATATGGCCAGGATAGGGAGGGAAGAGCTATAGTCAATAGTGCTGCAATGAACATGGGAATGCAGATGTCTCTCTGATACTCTGCTCAGTGCTGGGGGGGAGGGACAACAAGGAGGTGAGGGGCAGTGATGACCAGCTGCAGCAGGCCCACCAGGCCAAGTGTTCCTGTCAAAGAGGAGCTAAAAATCTGGGTTTTTATGTGAAATCTTAGGATTGCTAAATGTTGATGCCGATGTTTAAAAAACATACATAAGGCTTGAAACCCCTTTGCCACAACTCTACTGTGGTCTTCTTAACTCTACTTGCACATCCCTGGGATGTGGAGCTCACTCCCATGGAAGCAGCCTTCTCTATCTGTGACTAATAGAAATGGATTCCTCCGTTTAAATAGAAACCAATCTCTTTATAGTATGCCTGCCCAACCACCCCCGACCTGCACAGCTCTGCATTAGTCCTCACCTTAGTCTCTGGGTGAGACTCTCATTCATTCGTTAATTCACTCATTCATTCACCCCCAGGGCTCAGTTGCACAGCATCTGTTGACTCCCTGGATATGAGTTCCTCATGAGTAGAAAATGTATTTTCTTGATCTCTGAGTCCCTTGAAGCCTCTTCCTCACCCATGGCTGGAACAGAGAGAGAGCCTCCTTCTCACCTACAGCTAGGCCCAGAGATACCTAGGGTGTCAGAGATGCCCAGGGTACCCTAGGTACCCTGAGTGGGAATGCTGCAACCTCACAATTCCTTTTCCGGATGAAAGCTGACCCAGGGAAGGCGTTCCCTTGTGGACTTTGCACGCGGCTCTCTGTCTGGGCAGCAGCCTGGTACTGTGAACAACCAGTACATAGCTCACTGGACTTGTGGCCCTGACCAAGTCACTGTTGTCCAAGCCTAGGCTTCTCTGTGTGTTCAGTAGGGGTGTTAACACCCCCTGCATGGCATCGTGACGGCACTGTTGACACAGAGGAGTGGAAGGAACGTGGAGTCCCATAGGGCTGAGTTTGAATCCAGGCTTGGTCAATTGGGGCAGATTATTTAATATCTATGAGATTCTATTTCCTCATCTATAGAATGGGGATAAAACTGCCTGCTCTCCAGGCCTGTTCTTTGGATCCAAACTCAGAAATAATGGTACAGGCTGAATGTCCTTCCTGCTCTGTCGATTTCCTGGGAAGGGTAGTGAGTGTTGTTGTTGTTACTGACAGCCAGTAGAGGGCACCAGACTATTCTATAAATGAAACCGGCCTCAGGTGTCCCGGCCACAAAGGCGGTCTTTACGCAGACTGCAGGAGGTCCACCGAGTATGCAAGTTCTCCAACCCCCCCACCCCCACCCCGTGTGTGTCTCTCTGTCTCTCTCCTTTTTTATTGGGAAGTTAGAAATTACACTTTACACTGTACTACTGGGGCATTTATTTTTAAAAGCAGCTTGGAGTAGTGGAAAGAGTACCCCCAAAGAGGAAGGTTTGTAGAACGTGGGTTCTTGTCCTTGCCCTAGTCCCTGTGCTGTGTGACCTTGGGCAAGTCACAGCGTGTGTCTGGACCTCCTCTTGTAGCCCGAGAGGGATGGGCCAGATCTCTAAGGGACCTTCCAGCTGTCTATAAGCTTCTGGGACAAATAGATGTCATGAAGCACGCAGGTGGTGTGGGTCGGGGTTGGGGGGCATGGACTAAACGACCTCTGGATGCCCTCGCTGGGGCTGGGATTTGATGATTTAAACACAGTCAAGGGAAGCCACGTACAGGCTAATCCTGGCCTTACAAAGGAGTGCGGTTAGAGTTGTTGGGTGGTGGCGATGTTTTCCTTCAAGTGCACACGATGCTTATCATCTTTTGTGCAGGTTGACGCTGAAGCCACGGAGACCACCCAGCCTGACAAAGAAAGGAATTCTTGTCTGCTGTTGACAGCCCTCAGGTTGACGGCTTTCCATTTGCCCCCGAGGCTGTCACTTGCAGAACAATGGCAACGAGCAGGGTGGCTCTCACCTGAGACTGGCGCTGCCGCCGGAGGAGGAGGAGGCAGGCCGGGATGGGGCGGGGGGGTGTTGTCTCTCCTCCCAGGATATGAAGGTTGTAAGATCACTCCCGCCTACAGCGGACACGCTGGGAGAGACCGCGGAGGATTATCTTCTGTGCGGATGGTGATCAGAAAGCAGCCACTTAAGATGTTACTCTTCATTTAAAAGAAGTTATAATGAACTACTGATACACACAAAAACATAAATCCCAAAAGCATTATATTGAGTGAAAGAGGCCAGACATTAAAAGAGTACATACTGTATAATTTCCATTTCTTTGAAGTTCTAGAGCAGATGAAACTAAGCTATGGTGATAGAAGTTAGGTCTTAGGCAAGAGGAAGGTTGACTACAAAGGAATGCAAAGGAACTTTCTAGGGGATGCAAACATTCTAGGTCTGGAATGATTGGGTGATAACATGGATGAACATACCTTTGCAAAACTCACTGAACTGTGCACTTACAAACCAGTGCATTTTACTCTATGCAAATTACACCACAATAACACTGATGGAAAAATTGAATTGAAAAAAATGTTGTAATGACTTTTCTCATTCTCAAAAGAAATACATGTCTACACTAGAAGACTGAAAAAAAATACTTTTTTAAAAAAGGAAATAAACATTCATAATCCCATTACCTAGCGGTAAACATGGTTATCATTTTTATATAGATATAATAATACCAGTTCTTTACTGTCACAAAAATGAGATCATACAGTTTTGTAATCTGATTTATTTATTGAATTGGCAATATATATACACAGTTAAAACTTCAAAAGATACAAAAGGGCATAAAGTAAAAAAATAAATGTATCTCCCTATCTCTCTTTCCAGAAGCAATCACTTCCATCAGGTTACTTAGATATCTTCCTAAACTTACATCATGCGTTAAAAACATATATGTATGATGATTCTTAAGAGGAAAAAATGGAAGTATACTACACACACAGTTTGTACCAATAGTAACCTGTATTTTTAACATAACATGACAACATGAGATATCTTTCCATGTCATTAAAATGCTTCTACAACATCATTTTTAAGCAGGCTTCTGATCAAAGTAGAACATAAAAACAGAAATATGCAAAAATCCTAAGGGTAAAGCTCAAAGCATTTTCACAAATTGACTCTACTTCTCTGTCCATCGCTAATATAAAATAAGAGAATATCACTTGCATCTCCCAAAATCTTTTGGATCCTCTCTGTCACTTCTCCGGTCAAAAGTAACATGATCCTGATTTCTAATTTCTAAAATTGGCTTTGCCTGGTTTTTGAACTTTCTATGGTAGAATTATACAGTGTTTATTTTCATGCCCATATTCTTTCACTCAACAGTATGTGAATGAGATTCATTCATGTTGTTGCATATAGCAGCAGTTCATTCACTCTTATGACCATGTATATTATAGTATTCCTTTGTATAAATATATCACAATTTATTTATTCATTCTACTGGTGATGGACATGTGGGTTGTTTCCAAGTTTTGGCTATTTTAGCTACTGTGAACATTCTTTAGGTGTCTTTTGGTGAACAGATGTATACATTTCTGTTGCTTACGTGCTTAGGAGTGCAACTGCTGGGTCACAGGATATGCATATGTTCAGCTTTAGAAGAAAATGCCAATAGTCTCCAAAATGGCTGTACCAATTTGCATTCTCACCTGCAGCGTATGAGAGTTGCAGTTGCTCTATATCCTTACCTACAACATCAATTTTAATGGCTACACAGCATGTTACTCTATGGATATGCCACACCTCGTCTGACCAGCTTCCTACAGTTCAGGGATTCTTTGCCATGGGCCTCTGGTCCTCTCATAAAGCCTGTGGACCCTGTCTCAGAATATGACATAGTAAAATATGAGCTTTATTATTAACACACTAAAAATACACTATCTAGGAACAGGTCTAATAACCTAGTAAATTCAAAATTTCAAAAGGAGCATAAAAATAAAACTATGCTTTTGTGGTTTGGGCCTTTTGTGCTGCTTCTCCTATGAATCCATATTCTTGGCTTTTACCAGGTGTTTTTTTGTTTGTTTTTGTTTTTGTTTTTGTTTTTGTTTTTGTTTTGAGGCAGAGTCTCACTCTGTTGCCTGGGCTAGAGTGCCGTGCCATCAGCCTAGCTCACAGCAACCTCAAACTCCTGGGTTCAAGTGATCCTTCTGCCTCAGCCTCCTGCATAGCTGGGACTACAGGCATGCGCCACCATGCCTGGCTAATTTTTTCTATATATTTTTAGTTGGCCAATTAATTTCTTTTTATTTTTAGTAGAGATGGGGTCTCACTCTTGCTCAGGCTGGTTTCAAACTCCTGACCTTGAGCGATCCTCTCGCCTCGGCCTCCCAGAGTGCTAGGATTATAGGCATGAGCCACCACGCCCGGCCTTTTGCCAGGTTTTTAATGGCCTATTTATTTTCAATTTTTATATAAGAACTCCTTATGTATTATGGAAATTAACTATCTCTGAAATATTACCATTTTTTTCATTTGTCATTAGCTTCGCCATTTTGTGGTCTTCAGAATGGATGGAAGCCCTGCATTTGGTGACATGACAAAGATTGACTTAATAAATGATCCAGAAACTAGGGGAGGTGGCTTTATCCTTATAACAATCCCAGGAGGTTAGACAGGTCTCAGGGCTTATTAGCTCCATTTTACAGATGAAAAAAACAGAGTCCCCAGAGGGTAAATGCTGAAATCCTAAGCCTAGGACATGTTAGAGTTGCATCTTAACAGTCCCTCCTGACACAAAGCCTCGAAAAACCCCGCTCACCAGAGAAAGGGAGTCAAAGGTCCAGGGTGTGTACACAGACAGCCCTTGAAAGGAATGTGGGGTTTTGTGGTTTGGGTTTTTCCTCCCCTTTCTAAGCACGCTTCGCATGCCAGCAAAGGGTGTGCATTTGTGTGTTGGGGGGCAGGGAAGAGGTGCAGGGTTGCATGTCAGTCCTAAGCCTTTTTATAAAGGAGGTTGAAGCATGGAACCTGTGATGAAGCTCAAAAGTCCTTTCGGTTTTCTAGTGTCTCACTGGAATGACACTCAACCCAACAGAGGGAACTGGGCTTTGGTTTCATGTAACACAACTCATTAAATGGTTTATTGTGATCCAAACATGGGCTTCAAATTCACAAAATACTCCTTTTGTGACAATAGAGATAAACAAACTCTCTGCTTCATGGCCTCAAAACTAAAATTGAAAAGATTAAAAAAAAAAAAAGTGTTTACATGCCTATGGCACTGCCTAACCCAATGTGAAATCTCCTTTGTGGAGAATTAAAAAATATGTATTTTCTGGGCAAATGCTAAATATTGCATGCCCCTTTTGGAGATTCACAATAAAAATTAGTATATTTGAGGCTCCAAGAAGTTATGCAAGGATGAGCCAGTTGATTATCTTAATTTAGGGTTTACTGAATGTTTCTGACCACTAAACCTTTTCTCAGATAACATCCAAGATCTCTTACCAAATGACAGTCCCAAGGAACTTGATTTTGGTTAGTGCTGCTATGGGACATATATTTCTATTACATATGTTTATTAGGAAAAATTGCAATATTTTAAAACATTAATATATCCCTTCATTAATTGCAGTTTATGACTTTGAACAATGTTGACAATGTTTTTGAGCCTAAATAGATGCAGGTTAAATTCTATTACAACAATTCCCAAGAGGCTTCCCAAGTTCTTTTGCATGTGTGTTTTGCTTTCAAATGTATCAAATATTCCTTACTACAAGCATACTATTTTCAGAAACTGAATACTTTTTTGCACATCCAGGTATTTTTCGTGTGTAAGAAATTTGTCATAATATACTTTCACTGTATTACACTTTTGAGTGACTCAGACTTGGTATCTGTCTGTATTAATATTCATAAAATATCTTATTTTCAGATTTTTAAGTATTATTAATATCATCAATAATTTCATTGAAGTTGTATATGTAATTCTTAAAAAACATAAATGGATTGTCCCTTTGGGGCATTAAAATATTTCTGAATAGAATCTTTTTTTCATTATAGGAGTAATTGACTAGTCCTTTTAAGTTTTTAGAAAATACAGAAAAGCAGAAAAAAAGTCCATTATTCTCTCAAATTCGATCACTATTAACATTTTCATCAAGTCTTTTCTTCTATGCGTATACAGTTTTTATGTAGTTGGGATCCCACTTTGTAATTTTGTCTTAGTTTATTGACTTAACATTTTAGCAAGAGTATTAAAATTTGTTTTTATATTCAATAAATGTATAAGCAAAGAAAACAATTGAAGATAAGACTCTGCCTTCCAAGAGATCATGGTGGTTTCAACTATCTGGGGTCCAGAGGAGTAATTAAGATGTTCCTCACAGAACGCAGAGAGGTCCAGGCTGTCTTGGATGATGGCCCTGAGCGTCAGCAGGGTGGCCTCTTGCCCCCAGAAGCACCTCCTCCTCACAGCTAAGTCCACCTGGGTTCCCCTGCAAGCTCTTCCTACGCCAGGCGCTCGGACTGTCCCTTCTCTCAGTCAGACATAAGTCAAAGGCCTGAGGTTAGGAGGGACGGGTGGTTTCCACCTTCATGTAATGGAGAAAATCCAGATAGACGGCCTTCCCTCAACCACCACATTTTGCTTTTCCTTTTCTCCCAAGTTGGCAGTAACAGGAACAATTGCACATTAGCTTATAGCCTGAATGCATGGTCAAATACATAATCTAATGTATTCCTGATGAGACCCTTTCACAGATGGGGTAGTTGAGGCTCAGGGGGCTTCCATGATTTGGCCAAGATCCCTTTTGGCTGTTATGTGACTGCTCTGGAATCCAAGCCCTGGTCTTTGGAGTCCAAGTCTCTGGCCCTTCCCCTCTCTGTGCAGACCTGCACCTCTGCTTCCAGGCAGCATAAAATGCCACGTAAAATGTCAAACCACAGTTCAGCTAGCCTTGGCTGTGTAGGGTCGGAAGATATTGCAATGCAACAGAATTAATAGGCTTATTACAAAATCCTTCTAATTCTTCAGTCAACTCATCTGAGTCCTAGTTCTGGGCCCTCCATCGCTGGGCTTTCAGCTGCGGCCGACAGACAGGTACACTCAGAGCAGAAGGCACGCAGGGCTGGGAAGGGGCTCGGTTTGCATAATGGCCACAGGTGTTCTGCTCTGCCTCTCAGCTTCACCCTTTTACACGCTGCCAGATGACACAGACATGATGACGGAGACCGGTTTGCCTTTCTGAGTGTTTACGTGACTGGCAGGGTTTGCTAGATAAGACACCTTGCCTTTTCCTGCCTGTATTTCCCATGCTAAAGTGGGACTGTCAAAGACAGCTCCAAAACTTTGAATCTGGAGGGTTGTTCTGGCTTAAAGCTGAGTAAGGAAAGGTTAAAAATATACATATTTATTAAGGTGAAATTAAATGAGCATTCTAACCAAGCCAAGTGTGAGGTTACGGTTGGAATTTGCTGGTAACAGCTAGAGCATAGTGAGAAAGAAACCAGATTGTATATGTCTCTTTAAAACAAACAAATTTCACCATGTAATGCATGCCCTTTGCCATCTGCCATCATCACAAAGGAACGGAGCCCCAAGCCAGAGGCTAAGGGGGCTCCAAATCGGGCCTTTCCATCTCCTCTTCTAATCCCCTCAAGTTCCTGAAAGGCCGGACTGGAGAACGTGTCCTCTCCCAGTCCGGGTCTCAATTTTCTCACCTATAAAATGAGGGATTTTGAACACATGACCACTGAGGATCCTTCTAGTAGAGTTTCTATTATTTCTACATTAATTCAACTTAAGAAACAGCTCTGAACACTCATCTTCTGGCAGTGTGTAAGTTGTGCATTTATTTCCTTCCTGGGAGAGCCTGCGGTTCACCAGGGCAGGACGAGACCAGGGGAGGGGCAGGCCCAGCACACGGCGCAAGGGGTGCGGTGGGCCAAGGGGGTCATGGAAGAAGAGATTCTGTCCAGAGGAAAAGATGCCATGGAGGAGGTGGCATTCGATTGGGCCTTGACGGAGGAGAAGGACGTCAACACGTGTTGAGGAGGAGGAAAAGGGATTCTGGGTGGGGGAAGAGTGTAAGCAAGGCAGGAAAGCCAGGAAGAGCAAGGCGAGTCCATATAGTCATGAGATGAACATGTCTGGGCTGTAGGGTCTCAGCAGGGACGCCATGGAAGCTCAGGAGGCCTTGAATGCCAAGGCAAGGGGTGCGTAGTTCATTTGGTGGGTACTGAGAGCCATTAAAGTTCTGAAAGGAGAATGTAATGTCTTCAGAACTGTGCTTCAGGGGGGACAGTCTGGCAAAATGGGCAGACTTATCTTTTCAAGGACCCCTTAGTTGGCAAATGAAGGAACTGAGATTAGAAACTCCATCAGGCTGACTCCCAAACTTGTGCATATAACTCTTCAAGAAGGCCACTGAAACACCATAGATAAGATTCAAACCTGCCATTCAAACCTGTTTTTAGACACAAGTGTCCTATCCAAAGGGATACACTCAGGGGAAAAAATTAACATCTGACAGGGAAGGAGTGGAGATTCACCTGGTAATTTCTAGTGTGGTGGCCCCCAAAAGGTATGTCCACATCCTAATCCCTGCTGCCTGTGGCTATGATCTCATATGGCAAACGGTGTCATTAAGGCAAGGATCTTGAGAGGAGGCACTTCCCCTGGATTATGTGGGTAGGTCTTACAAGCAGTCAGTCACATGTATCCTCATAAAATAGACACACAGAGAAGGTTCCCAGAGAAGAGGAGGAAGAAGCAATGTGACCACAGAGGTTGGAGTGATGTGGCCACAAGCCAAGGAATGTCTGAGGCCACCAGGAGCTGGAAGAGGCAAGGAATAGATTGTCCCATAGAGCCTCAGGAGGGAGTGCAGCCCTCCTGAGGTCTTGATTTCAGACCTCTGGCCTCCAGAGCTGTGAAAGAACACATTTCTGCTGGTTTAAACCACCAAGGCTGTGATAATTTGTTATAGCAGCCATGAGAAACTAATATGCTAGATTACCTTTTGCTAAATTTAATTAATTCATTGGAACAGGTAGTACATGCATGCAGTTCAAAATTTTTGAAATGCAAAAGATCCACCCTGAAAGGAAATCTCCTTCTTTCCCATGCCCTTGAGTCACCCAGGTTTCTGCCCCAGAGGTGTCTACTATTAGTGGTTCAAGATGATCATTTAATCCTCTTTTTTCTGTTATTACAGAATTTTACAAATTATCCCCAAATCATCTGGAAGTTAGCACGTGGTCATGGGGTAATGGAAAGAGAACTTGTCTTTGTACACAGACAGACCTGGGTTCAAATCCCAGCCCAGCTCCAACACATAGAGAGGGACTTTCTGGGCAAGCTCCCAAGCTCAGGGCCTTGGTTTCCTCCTCTGTAAAATGGGGACAATGATGTTTCCCACTTTGTAGATGCTGTGAGAATTACTGAGCCGATGGGGATGACGCCCACAGCAGGGGGAGTGGTGTGCAGCTATGCAGGGAGTTCTCCTCTTTTGGACCTATGTCGCTGCTGCTCACTTGGCCTGCTAGGGGTGCTGCTCAACTTAGGTGTTTCTCTGTTTGGACTCAGCATGTCCTTTGCTGACAAGTCTAGGAGAGATGGCTGCATTCTGTCATTCCAGGGTTATTTCTGTCTGTCTGTGGTATCTTCTTTAGGTGTTGATGGAAATCAAGTTTGCATAACATCAGTAAACCAGCTCTTTAAACCCCTAAACAGAAAGGAGTGAGCATCTGTGCCTGGGCCTCAGAGACAGGCTTCAGGGCCTTTGCCCATGGTGTCCTTTCACCCGAAATGCCTTTTGTCCTAAGTACAAAAATTCCGACAGCAACCATGCAATGGGATCTGCTATGTAATAGAAATAACACAGGAACGAGGGGATTCAAACCCGCTTATTTGCACTGCAACTTTGCCCAAGATTATTCTCCTCAGTGAGCCTCAGTTTTCTTTATCTGTAAAATGGGGATAATGCCTTTTTCCCTACCTATCTCAGAGTTGTCAGGTGGGTTACAAAGGAAGGATCAGAGATCAATTTAGACGTTACCTACTCCATTCCTTATTTTACAAAAGAAGAAATTAGTACCCAGAGAAGGTAAGTTACCTTCCCAGGATTACCCAGCAAATTAACACCTGGGTTGGGGCTGCAGCTCAGCCTTTAGGAGAGACCCCTTTTCTTTTTAGCAGGCTGGGAAGATGTATGTGATAAACCGTAACACACTATGGAAAAGTCATTTGAAGTCACCTCTCTTAAAGATAGCTAGATGTCAATCTACCTGTTTCTTTTTCCAAAATTCTGTCCAAAATGGATGAAGCCCCAAGCCTCTGCTTTTCAGCCTTTGAATGAAGGGTTCAGGGTATTTGAATTGCCTCTGTGACTGTGGGCCTCTGGACCTAATCCCCTCCTGGCCACCGGCTGCTCCTGACAGCAGTGACTTTGCATGCCCCTCTGTGCCCCTTGAATAGGAATGCAGGGAATTAGCCCAGTGCATGAGGCCACTTGACCTTCTGCAAGGTGACATGGTGATGGGGACAGGCGGGGGAACCTTTTAGTGGCAAATGATTCTTCCCTGGATTGGGTAAACATTCTTTAAACCTACACATCATTCTCAAATATTTGTCTCCCTGACTTGTACTTTATTCTTTCCAAGTTGTGTGAAACTAGAAAACAACTTGGGAGGTTTCCAATCAATGTTTACCACAATACAAAACAACATGTCTTTTTTCTTTTTTGCTGTCATTAAAAATAAAACAACAGAATATCCTATCTTAAGGCACAAGGCCATTTTCATTATGTGGGGGAAAGTGGTGCTAAAATCAGCAGGAACAGGCAGAAAGGAGGCTGGGTCACCTTGCTCTAAATCAGCTAAAGAGACCCAATGCTCCATTTCACTTCTCTCATACCTAGAGACACCAAAAAAATCATTAAACAATAATAAAACTCAGTGGTATTTGAAGAAATCAATCGATTTGCACTTAAAGCAAATTAGATGGTCTAGAATGAAATGACAATTACAGAGAGGTCTCCTGGCCCTTGAAGGTGCTCTCGAATGTTTGGGCCAGGTGTTATTATCATCAAGCTACAGCACATCCCAGAATGGACGGAGTGTTGGTGCCTGTTGCAACCCAAACCGGCATCTAGCCCCTTCGGTACCATGTTTAACAAGGACAGCCTGCTTTGGTTAAAGCAGAAGTCCCTCGGTGCTTTTCAGATTTTGACAGCAGTTGAAGCTTAAATAGATGTAAGTAGCTGCAGTTACTGGAAACCATGAAGTCTTCAGTCAAGATTTTTGATCCATGAGACAAATTCTGCCATTTCAGTTTGAATTCTTTCAGCAACAGTCACTGAGGACTTTCTCTGCACAGTGCACTCTGCCAGGGTGGAGGGATGAGATTTCATTCTCTCCCTTCTGAAGTGCCCTGTGAGAGGGGAATACAGACGCATCAATGCTTAATTCAGAAACAAGGTGCAGTGAGGTAGGTGCTACACAGAGGTGCAGGTAATGCAGCAGAGGTGACATAAAACAGGAGCGTGGAATGATTCTGATTGGAGGGAAATAATCGAGACGGCATCATGCAGGAGACAGGAGTTGGGTCAAGAAGGATTCTGACGGGTGGAGAATGGGGATAGGTAAGGGCATTTCAGTTTGAGGAAACAGAAAAAGCATGAACATTGGGGAGTATACAGAGGAGGAAATGAGAAAAGAGCATTTGGATCCATTCATGCCCTGGAGGGTTTTGCATGCCAGCATTTGGAGTATGATCTTTATTCTGTAGGTGCTGAGGATCCTTCCAGGTATTTAAGCAGGGGGCAACATCCTCAAAGAGGAGTGACATCCTCAGAGGGGAGTGACATCGTCAGAGGGGAGTGGTATCATTGATATTTTTAAATATTTTATTTTTCTTTATTTTTTCTTCTTCTGACATATTAAGAGCTTATTTTTAATATTTTTAAATATTTTATTTTTCTTTCTTTTTTTCTTCTTGGGAGTGGTATCATTGAGAGGACCTTGGAGAGGAATAACATCCTCAGAGATGAGTGACATCATCAGAGGGGAGTGACATCATTAGAGAAGAGTGACAAAATAAAGAGGAGTTTTAGGAAAATAATTCTGGTAGCTGTGTGGAAGGTGAATTCAAGCTGGAGGGATACAAAGATCTTCTAGAAAAGTTCTAGATGGGGCAGAGTGGGGTTTAGAGAGAAGAGGAGCAAGAACAAGGAGGTACAAGGGGAAGAGAACTCATCTTTCCCCAGTGGGTCCTTAGCTGGGCTTTCACAGAGCTCTCTGTGGGACAGCAGTGTCCAGATCAGCAGAAAGATGTTAGGATTTGGGCTAAAACTGTTGGGGAAAGAGCATCTCAGCTTCCAAGTTCAACCAGTCTAGTTGTGGTTTTAATCCAGTGCTTACTACATCCACATCTTCAGGACAGACACGTCACTTCCTGAGGCTCTGCTTCTTCGTCTGTAAAATGGAGAGAGCAGTGATAACACACGGGGCCTTTGAGAGGCAAAATGAAGAAGCGTGTGTCAATGAGGCAAAGCGTGCAAAGTGCTTAGCTGGGAGCCAGCACAGGGTAGGTGTTCAGTAAACCTAGCTGATGTTATCACTGTAACCAAGACATGATCTGACAGGGAAGAATGGCTCCCTCTCCTCAGTCCTGGGGAGTGACCTGATTCCAGGAAGGGAACTGGGTCCCCCTGTTGGTTTCCCTTTGTGAGAAGCTGCTCCCCTCCCCTCCATCTGCAGACTCAGCCACCTTCTGTGCTATTTGCTTTTCCCATTTGATTGACGGGATCATAATGGCATGAAAATAGGTTTTGAAATGCCCCAGATCACTCAGAAACACTAACTCCTCTCTATGTGAAGGGGAAGAACAAGTACCTGTGATTCCAGTGCTTCCAACAGCATCGACATGGTCTCCTTTCCAGGCCTGTTGAACTTGCAAATCCAGGCTGTACATGCGTTCCCTGGAAAGATGGTTGCAAGAGTGAGGCTGTTTCCCACTTTAGAGATCCAGGGGTACCTCTGAAACCACTTCTTCTGGAGCTAAAAAGCCAGTTCTCCAAGTTTTCCACGTAGTAAAATGTGATCATGTGGAACTTTAGTTACACGTAAGCTCCATATCTTCTTTTGCATATATCAAATTTATGTACAAAATTTAACTTTTTATTTGGAAATAATTTCAGGCTTACAGGAAAGTTGTAAGATTAGGATAAAGGACCCCCTTTTGCCCTTTACCCAAATTCACCAATTGTTGCCATTTTGAGATTTTTTTCCAATTCTCTCTAAGCCATGTTATTTTTTCTAGACAATTTGAGAGTCAGTTGCATATGTCATGCCCTTTAACACCTAAATACTTCTGTGTGTTTCCTAACAAGGACATTTTAAAAATAACTACAATATAATCACCAATCCTAAGAAAAGTGCCACTGATAAAATAATTTTAATGAATCTATTGTCTTTATTCTAATTGTTATAGATTTTCCTAATAATGTCCTTTCTAGCCATTTCTGCCTGCCAGTCAAGAATCCAGTCCAGAATCACACATTACATTACACTGCATGTTTCTTTAGTCTCCTTTGATCTAGAACAGCCCCCTCAGCTGTTTTTGGTCTTTCACTGACGTTGAGATTTTGGGACAATATGGGCTTTTTTTGTTGTTTAATAGAATGTTCTTCGTTTTGAGTTTGTCTGACGCTCCCTCATCAAGTTAGATTCAGGTCATGCCTTCCAGGCTGAACTCATACATACGTGATGCTGTGTCCTTCCCACGGTACCCTGATGTCCACCTGCAGGTACACGATGACCATCTGCCCCCATCAGGGATGTGAACTTTCATCACTTGGTAAAGGTGAGGTCTGGTTTCTCCATTACGTAGTTAATCTTTTTTCCCTTGCAACTAATAAATAATCTGTGAAAAGATACTTTAAGATCATACAAATATTCTATTCCACATCATAATTTAGTTTAGCCATGGGGAAAATGTTAAAAAATCTAAATTGGAGGGTGTTCTAGAAAATACTTGACCAGGACTCCTCAAAATTGTCAAGATCATCAAAAACAAGGAAAGACAAGAACTGTCACAAACAAGAGGAGTCTAAGGAGACAAGACAACTAAATGCAACGTGGTGTCCTGGATCAGATCCTAGACCAGAAATAGGATATTAGTGTAAAAATTTTGAATCTAAAAAAAAGCCTGGAGTTTAAGGTGCCAATGTTGGTTCTTCGGGTTGACAAGCGTACCATGGTAATGTAAGACGTCAACATTAGAGAATACTGGGGGAAGGTATATGGATGGGAATTTTCTGCATTACCTTTGTAACTTTTCTATAAATAAAAAATTATTCCAAAATAAAAATATGATTTTTAAAAATGTGTCCCTAAGATGTCACACCTTTTGAAGATTCTTATTCAAATCCATTTTTACTATGATAGTTGCGAATGGTGATCTTCCAACTCTAGCACTCTCTTCACATCTGTTGGTTGGCATTTTACTACAAGCGGGAGCCTTTCCTCTTCCCTATAGTTTGTCTTTTTACCATTGATCTATTTATCATCAGCACAGATTCATAGATTCCTGTTTTTCAGTGGTTTATTATTCTTTATTTTCTTAATTATGTTGGCGCTCAAATTGTTCCAGATTTGGTTGGTAGAAGCCTCTTCGAGCTGATTCTCTTGTCCTTTTGACGAGCCCCCATCACTTTTTTGAGCACTGTCTTACTTTCTAGCACAGGATATTTAAAGCTCATTTTGTAAGGAAAAGTGTAGGATTAGAAAAAAGAAAGGGGCCCTCACACATAAATGAAGATAATTATATACTGGCAATTACAGGTATAAATTTTTTAAATGTATAAATTAGAATAAATTATTCTGAGTATATAACACATAAAGAAATAGCTATGCACAGAAAAAAAGAAAGGACTAGAAGAAAATACTAGAAGACTAGAAAGAAACTCTGTTGGAATTATGAGACTTTTTTTTTTTTAAGACAGAGTCTCACTGTGTCATCCTCGGTAGAGTGCAGTGATGTCATCATAGCTCACAGCAACCTCAAACTCCTGCTCAAGCAATCCTCCTGCCTCAGCCTCCCAAGTAGCTGGGACTACAGGTGTGCACAACCATGCCTGCTTCTATTTTAGGTAGAGACAGGGTCTCATTCTCGCTCAGGCTGGTCTCGAAGAGACTTTTTTTTTTATGTTGCTCTTCTTTCTGTATATTCCAAATTTTATGTAATGAGAGCATATTACTTTTACAATGGGAAAAATTGCATAAAAGGTTTTTCTTTTTTAAGAATAATGAAGTGGACTGGCTCTGAGAACATTACAAAAGGATGAATAAATATGTTTAAAACACTAATAAAACTGCACTGAAAACACGTCTTCATCGTCATCAATCACACTATCAAAAACAAAGCTCTGCGCTACAGACTGGTACTGAACCAGGGTTGGAAAACTTGGGTCCCTATACCTGGTTCTGCCATGTACCTCTTGCGTAACTTTAATCTAATGATTACTCCATCAATTTGGCCTCAACTTCCTCACCTGAAAAAGAGGATAATAATTTCTTCCTATATCAGCCATGTTAATGAGGCTCAAATAAAACCATATATGTGAAAACTCCTTTAAGACACAACATAGGCCGGGTGCGGTGGCTCACGCCTGTAATCCTAGCACTCTGGGAGGCCGAGGCAGGTGGATTGCTCAAGGTCAGGAGTTTGAAACCAGCCTGAGCAAGAGCGAGACCCCGTCTCTACTAATAATAGAAAGAAATTAATTGGCCAACCAAATATATATAGAAAAAAAAAATTAGCCAGGCATGGTGGCACATGCCTGTAGTCCCAGCTACTTGGGAGGCTGAGGCAGAAGGATCACTTGAGCCCAGGAGTTTGAGGTTGCTGTGAGCTAGGCTAACGCCACGGCACTCTAGCCCGGGCAACAAAGTGAGACTCTGTCT
>CAUYRT010017966.1:0-30008 GCA_963574885.1 Lepilemur ruficaudatus
CCTACATTAAATTGGGTGTCTTTAAACTGCCCTATATCCTACCTTAGCACTTTATTACAGTCAGAAAAATACACATAATTGCACGTGGGTGTACACATGTCAGGCAGATGGGGGGGAGGAAAGGATGGGTATATACATACCTAATGGGTGTGGTGTGCACCGCCTAGGGGATGGACACACTTGAAGCTCTGACTCAGGTGGGGCAAAGGCAATATACGTAACCTAAACATTTGTACTCCTTTAATATGCTGAAATAAAAAAAAATAAAAAAAAACAACAACTACTTTTCAAGCATATCCCACCCCTCCACAGTGGAGTGTTGGTTGTATGTAGATACAGTTGGAGCACTATGTATGTACTCTCTGGACTACTTTGACAGAGTAGGTTTTTGAATGTAACAAGATAAGTCAACTTGAGTGATAATATATTTTGGGAAATGAGCTCACTACAAATTGTGACTGTAAACATTGTACTGTAAATGTTTTGTAGTTTTCCCCCAATAAAATTAAAAAAAACAAAACACAACATTGAAAAATGATGTAGACTTCCTACATTTTATGATGTAGAAGTTTCATTTGGGGGAGGCGAAATAAAGATAGTGGATAAGTTGTGCATATTATTTAAACATCACTCTAAATTTTCTCTGTTCTCCTAATGTTCCCCAACTACCATCGCTTGCCTTTTATCCTTATTCCCTTAATATTTTTCTTGTCAGCCCATATGCACAATGCCTATTTATAATCTTGTAATCAATCCAAAATAACAATTTAAAAATTAATCAAAGAATGTTTGACAATTGCTATGGTTTGAATGTGTCTCCCAGAATTCAGGAAATTTAATCCCTAGCATGGGGAGGTGTTTCAATCAGAGAAGGCCTCTTCCCTCATGGATAGATTAATGTCATTATCAAAACAACTCGTGGGAGTGGGTTCGTTCTCTTACACCCTTTTGCCTTTTGTCTTCTACCATGTGAGGATGCAGCAAGAAACCTCAACAGATGCCTCAGTTAAAACTTAGACTTTGTATCAGTCAAGCCCGATGTGGGGAGACTTGACTCATGTATATAATTCTCAGTGATGATGGAAAAAAAGCCTAATTTTTGTCTTTATAGATGTCAGCAAGAAATAATAATGATTTTATTTGTGAAATGCTCATTACATATCAGCAACTGCAGGTAAAATATCACTTGTGATTCTCAAAAATGTTCAGAATAGATCTTCCTTGTTGTAACAGATGAGGAAGCATTAAGAACTTAGACAAGAACTTAAACCAAGCTTTCCTGACCCTAGCATCTTCAGTGGTTTCAACCAAAGCAATAACAGTAGTATATTTTGAATATATGAGTACATGCACTTGAAAACACATTGGCAAACAGCAATATCAAAAACAAACTTCCCTGAGCCCCAAAATATTTGATCTCATCTTCCATCCCCCTCAATCCCCCAAAATGGTTATATTTATCTACATGCTGAAAATAGTTAATTCAGGAATATTCCCCAATTGCTAAATGCTATAATGTCCAAGATGGTACCCACTGCCGTAACCGTGAAAGGTTTGTGATTGTTAAGGACCAGAAAGCTTTCCTAAAGTGACCTCTTAAGAAAAAACAGGCTTTGAAGATCTGGTTTTAAAAAATTTTGTTCCACAAAATGTCATTCAAAACAGACTTTAGAAATGAGTCTGTCAGCAACCAAGGATGGGGCAAGTATTGGTATAGGATATTTTAACCATAATAAAATGACTAATGTTAAGTTTTAAAAATATTTCCTGAGGCATGAAAACATAAAATTATAATGATAAGACCCTTGCACAATTACAAAATTTCTATGCTGATATAGTTACACTCTTGGAGTTATTCAAATTAAAAAGAAAATAAATAAATTATACATCAATATAGACATTGATCATGTAGATATTTATATACATATATACCCACCTGATCAATAAAAATATACATATAGATAATTTTGTCAATTGTATCTAGCAAACTTTTAGAAGAGCCCGTAAGGAACATATATATTTTCAGCAACTTTTCTCAGCAACCACTGTAGCAGCATCAGAAACCTACAAGTTAAGATATAAGATGAAAAAACAGGTATTATAATTGTTCCAGGCTTTCATGATAATCCCTGTGAGAAGAATTCAAATAAATGTCTGAAATAGCCTAGTGTAGATATTTACATTGAAAAGAAGTAAAAAAATCCCCTATAATGACTAAGAAAAATATTATTTGCTTATGAGCCATTTCCAGTTGGAAACTAATAATGTAAGAATACAAGATAGAAAATTTTTAAAAGTAAGTTATGAATTTTTAATGCTAACCTGCAAGATATAAAATAATTTCTCTTTACTTCATAAATGTTTGTACTGTACAGAGAATTTACAGTTTTAAGGAGAATGATTGATGTGCTGAATTTTTAAAAGTTCACATAATTTAGTAATATAACCTCCTTTTCTGTTATGATTTGAAGCATTTTCAGCTGTAATGGCCTTTGAGTCTCTGGTATAAAGGCCTCAGCCAAAGCCAGGAGTTGCCTATAAAGTTCTTTTTGACAGAAACTGGGATGGAATCCAGGCTCATTTCAGCAATATTTGTGGAGAAGAGGATTGAACTCAATATATTTGACCCAAAAGTGCATTTTTAAGGCTTTCACTATATTTATTAAAGCCTTGTGGCAGAACTAGAAGTTATTAAATGGGTGAGAGCTGGCTTATAAAGACACGGTTCTAAGCAGTAATAGTTCAATTCGACATATCTTTACTGATCACCTACCTGAAGTCATATTCCAGGCTAGGAACTCGTGGTTATAAAAAAGAAGCAAATAACATCCACAGATTCAGGCAACTCAAAATCTAATAGAGAAAGAAGGCAAATATAAATAACACATGGCACAGTAGGAAAAAAGATCGTAAAAGTGATAGTGTGCAACAAGGAGACATAGATACTGAAAAGATCAGGACTGCATTCACAAGGGAAGTAGCATTTGAGTTGGGTGCTGATAAAATGGCTCACGACCAGCGTGTGTGGGAGTTGAGGGATATAATCTCAGCTCAAAAACTGGTAAACACAGAATACACTGGAGGAACTGAAGTTAGCATTTCAGAAAGCAACAGTTTGGTGGACTGTAAGGTATACGTCTTTAGAAGAAAATATAGGGGTACATAATTTGAAACATGATTTAAAAATGATGTAAACTATTTGAAATTAATATGGTCATGTCATTGTCATTTATTTCAATTGTGGGTGGAAAGATATGCCGGCCATATGAGAAGAAAGATCAGAGAAAAGAGATAAAGTCATTGCTTCACTACTCACCAGACAAGTGACCCTATGCATTAGTTTCCTATTGCTGCTGAAACAAATTACTCCAATTAAGTGGCTTAAAACAATACGGATTTATTCTCTGACAGTTCAGGAGGTCTGACGTTCAAAATGGATCATCAGGGCTGTATTCCATCTGGAGGTGCTAAGGGAGAATCTATTTCCTTGCCATTTCCTCAGCCCTTGAAGCCCACCTATATTCCTTGGCTCATGGCCCATTCGTGTATCTTCAAAGCCAGCAGCGCAACATCTTCAAATCTTTCTCCTTTTCTGACTGCTTCTGTCATTCTGTCTTCTCTAACTATGACACTTTCGTCTCCCTCTAATAAACATACTTGTAATTATATTCGGCTTGTCCCAATAATTCAGCACTATCATTCCATTTCAAAATTCTTTTTTTAAATTTTTTTTTATTTCAGCATATTACAGTGGTACAAATGTTCAGGTTACATATATTGCCCTTACCCCACCTGAGTCAGAGCTTCAGGTGTGTCCATCCCCCTGAGACAGTGTGCACCACATCCATTACCCCCCATCTGCCCGACACTTGATGAATGTTATTAGAGGCATTGTGGGAGTAATTATTTAGCTTTTTCTTTACATCTCATGGATATTGGTTGTTCAGTGAACTTATTACACATACGCACATATTTACTCAAATCATCATTAGTATGCACAAAAACTGGCAAATAAATATTCAACAATAAATTCAACAATAAATAAATGACAAGATGATCATACATGGACATTTATGTGATCATTGAAGACTATTTTATCTTAAAACTTGGGCAATTTTTGAACAATATATCTCTTTATTTTAATATAAAGTTAATGTTATAAATTATTCACCATGGAGGGCTATAATGATGTTTTCCACTGTATCAATTTGGGCTACATTAAAAAGAATTGATACTTACCAGTAGGGTTCAGACCTAAGCAATTCTTCTTTTTGTGCCTTAGAGTTATAATATTTTGAAAGGGAAGTGCATATAAATATATAAATTGAAATCAGGGCAATCCCTAAGAAAATCTCAGAATTATTACAAAGAATAATCAAATTAAATAAGATAGTAATGATGTTTATACTGTAATTTTTAGATAGCTATTAGTTGAAAAATATATTTTTTTTCTGGAAAAAAGATTCATTCTTTCTTTTAATACATAGTTCTTGAGTGTACACTGTGAACCAATAACCACACCAATTTACAGGAATACAATAGGAAATCTCTATGCAGATATGGTTCTTGATTTAGTAAGGAAGCTAGATATTAATAAACTACTTATAAATGCATGTAAAATTGGCATTGTGATAGTGGTACTAAAAAGAGACATGCGGTTTTAACAGATCATATATAAGAAAAAGCTTCGATGAGCCAGTGTCAATTCAGATAGTATTTAACATAGAAAAGCATGGAGAAGAGAGCCATTTCAGGCAGAGTAAATTGGATATGCAAAGGTCCAGGGATAGGAAGGAACTTAAAACTCTGAAAGAAGGATGTATTGCTAGACATTTAACATAAAAGAAAACACTATGTGAAATATAACCAGAGAGATAGATAATAATCAGATCAGATGAAACTATATAGGTCATGTTTGGGTTTTTAAATTTTGCAATAGTAAAATGCTTTAGTTATTTAATGTTGCTTTTAGAGTAAATATTTTGTTTAAAAGATAAGGGCGGTGAAGACATGAACTAAATGTGTTGAGGATTCTTTGAAGAAGTCTGGAAGTGAAAGAAAGGAAATAAAGCAGTAGCTGGAAGGTTCTGTCAGTATGATGAGAATTATTTTCAATTGGCAGAAACATCAGCATACTTCGAAGCTGTTGTGGTTAAAGATACTGTAATGAAGGCATTTTTACTTTTCTTCCAAGTTTTACACCCACCAAAAACAAGAGCAAACACACAAAAGAATTACAAGTAGAGAACAATTCTATATTTAATGAAACAAGTACAGCAGAGTAATTTTTTTTATATTCACCAATGTGTTTTTCATTATTGGAATTCTATTTTACTCCCATCCTGTCTCCCTATTTCAGGCAATGGACATGTAATCCAGGAATATTGTCCCAAGCAACAGAGGTTGAACATAAGAACAGCATAGAACAAGTGTCAAGTTCTCGTTTTCAAACTCAAAAATAGTTTTCTGAAACTCATAGCACGGATAACAATTTGAGAGCATTTGATTTTTCAAAGGTTTTTTTTTTTTTTTTTAGTTATAAGATTTTTGAAATATGTGGAAAAGAATATCTATAGACTAAATATAGATTTGAGAATAGTGAATACCAATGAAGTTGCTAGTTTTTCCACCATGAACTGGATAAATATCCTGTGTTAGTCTGCTCTGTGTTGCTATACAGGAATATCTGAGACTGGGACATTTATACAGAGAAGAGGTTTATTCTGCTCACGGTTCTGCAGACTGTATAAGCGTGGCACCAATATCTGCTTCTGGTGAGGGCTTCAGGGAGCAGCTAATCAATGGAAGATGAAGGGGGAGCAGATGTGTCACATGGTGAGAGAAGGAACAAGAGAAGGAGGAGATGGTGAGGGAACTCCCCAGATGCCTTGAGGGGAATCTAAAAGTGGAAGAGGTACTGCTGTAATGTAGAAGTTTCCACTAAAACTTTGATGAGACTCTGATGGCATCAGACTCTCTGATGCTACTCTACACCAGAAGAGTCTGTTACTAGGATAAATCATACATACAGGGGCCTCTGGAGGTCCACAGCCGAGGCATTCTCACCAAGAGTCACATGTCACCAGAGTATTATGAGAAAGCAGCCACACTTTCTCTTGCACTGAGAAAGGCAAAGAATTTTGTAGAGAATCTGCCAGAGATCGTGACAAGGGGAAGCTGCTACAAAATTGGCTTGGTCTTCAGGCTTCAGGAAATATTCATGTGGTGTCATGACTAAGGCTGACAATCAGACATTTCAGATGATACATTCAAGTCACTGATGGGACTGTTCACCTCAACAGATAACCAGAATGAACAGATGCTCAATCATGTGGTTTTACCTCTCCTAGATTCCAGGGGATACATAAGACAGGAGGAATTTAAATGTCACTCTGGGAAAAAGAAGAAAGAGTTCAGTGAAAATGTTGGGTGGAATATCAAAGGATGAATACACTTGAAAGTAACCAGATTAATTTTAAGAACAAAATCTGGTTCTTGGACTTGAATTATAAATTGTTATAGAAAAATAAAGCTATTGTTATGATGAATCTGAATTTTATTACTTACAAAAGTTGTGCTCGCTCCATATGAAATCAGTCACAATCTGCAATCATAAATCACAAAGTGTATTTCATGAATCAAAATAATAGAGAACATGGAGAGCTGAATTATACTTGTTCAGATCTTGAATAGAAAGAAAATAATGTAGGTTACTGCTCAGACAAGATAAAGACAAAGTGATCCTGCTAAATTTTAAGCCAAAAGTGAAGCCAGGGTGTATATTTGGAAAGCCAGGTGATACTATTGAAAAGCAGGGGTGGGAGAGCTGAAAGTTAAGCCACATTGACACATCGTTATGAATTGTTTACAGACACTCTAAGGGAGACTTCTGGAGGCAACACACAGTAAAGAATGAGGATAGGACAATCATGAGACGGGAATTTGCCCTGCATTATGAACGTTGGAAACTGAGTGAAGACGTGCCCTAAGAAAGAGAAAACAGCACATTTAGTGAAAGCCTCTATGCAACAAACCCATAATCCAACCAAACTGTATCCAACTCATCACCCTACTTCCCCACCTGGTATTACCCCTTCTTGATTACAGCGTCATTCAGCAGACAGAAGTCAATAAAGGAAGCCACATAAGATTTAGCCATAGACTTTATACTTTCACCCTCCCCCCATCCACCCTATCCTCATGTTTCCCAAAAGAAGGCTTGTGGGCTTGAATATCTGCTGTCACCAAACCACCCAATTCCCATGGAGTTACATGGAGCCCATTAAAAGAAGCATCACTTTGAACAGTCAGGGATGAAATAATTAATTTGTTCTATGTACTCCAAAGTAAATTTTGTATATTGAGCTGGTTTTGTCTAAAGAAAAAGATAAATGATATAGCTCCCTGAGTTGCCCTTTTTACATTAGCTGTTAAAAAACTTACTTCCAACATTGTAACCTACCAAATAATTAGTCTTTTATGTATTTTAGTCTTGTTTTGGGACATATTTAATGTTCTCACTTTATAAATCCTTAATTTAATTGAATCCTATGTTTAAGTGATTGTTGCATTTATATATTCTTGCTAAAAAACTTCAGTCATTTATTTGAATGATGAGGGAGAGTAAAATAGTAAAAAAATCATATGTACATTCAAACATTTATAGAAAGTTCAAAATAATATCATGTGATTATCATTCATAAGTCATTTTTTTCTTTTCTGCTTCAGGGTGTCAGATGTCTTGAATCTGTGACTTGTTATCTTTCATCAACTTGAAAAATAGTCATCATTTTTTCAAAAGCTGTTTGTGTTCCTTTTTATTTCTTTTTTCCTTTTGAGATTTTATTTACACATAGACTGTCTTACTCTATTCTTTATCTCTCTTACTCTCTTTTTTTATTTCAGCATATTATGGGGATACAAATGTTTAGGGTTATATGTATTGCCTTTTCCCCACCTGGGGCCACCTGTGTCAGAGCTTCAAGCTTGTCCATCCCCCAGACAGTGTGTGCCACACCCATTAGGTGTGTTTATACCCATCCCTTCATCCCCCCTCCCTCTGCCTGACACCTGATGAATGTTACTACTATATGTGCACTTAAGTGTTGATCAATTAATACCAATTTGATGGTGAGTACATGTAGTGCTTGTTTTTCCATTCTTGGGATACTTCACTTAGTAGAATGGCTCTAGCTATATTCAGGATAATACAAGAGATGCTAGATCATTTTATGGCTGAGTAGAACTCTATGGTTTATATATAATACAAGAGATGCTAGATCATTGTTGTTTTTTATGGCTGAGTAGAATTCTATGGTTTATATATACCACATTTTATTAATCTTACTCTCTTTTCTATATTTTCCCTTTGATTTCTCTTTGTTTCATTCTGGACCTTTTAGTCCCATGTATATTTTAGTTTGCTAATTGTGTCTTATTAAGTCTACCTATTAGGTTGTTGTGCTGTTTATTATACTTCTCAGTTCTACATTTTCCATTTGTTTCATTTTTTAAAATTTCTAACTTTCTGCTAGAATTGTCAAACTTATTATTCATCTCTCTGAATCTACCAGAACTAAAATTTTGTCTGATTACTCCATCCTCCATTTTCTGAAATCAGTTTGCATTTGGTATTTCTCTTGGTCATTTTTGAATGGAGAAATAACGAGATCCAAAATAACCATAAGGGGAGCAATTCAACAAGAATACATAACATTCCTAAAAATATATGCACCTAACACAGGAGCACCCACATTCATAAAGCAAACTCTACTAGATCTAAGCAAATAAATAAACAGCAGCATTGTATTTCCTGATGATTTCAACAGCACTGCACTGGCAGAAGTGGACAGATCATCCAAGCAGAAAATAAATAAAGAAACACTGGACTTAAATGGAACTCTAGAATGAATGGGCCTACTAGAGATTTACAGAACATTTTAACAAAAAAGTACTGATTATACATTCTTTTCATTAGCACATGGAACATTCTCCAAGATTGATCATATCTTAGGCCTCAAAACATGTCTCAAAAAATTAAAAAAAAAAATAGAAATCATACCATGTCTCTTCTCAGACCACAGTGAAATAAATCTAGAAATCAACTTCAAGAGAAATACTCAATTCTACACAAATTCATGGAAATTAAACAATCTGCTGCTGAATAATTACTGGGTCAATGATGAGATTAAGATGGAAATCAAATGATTCCCAGAACTGAACAACAAAGGGGGCATAAACTATCAAAATTTATGGGATTCAGGAAAAGTAGTCCTAAGGGGAAAATTCATAGCCTTAAATGCATATATCAAAAAGACAGAAAGATCAAAAATCAACATTCTAATGAAATGTCTCAAGGAACTAGAAAAAGAAGAGAAAACCAAACACAAAGTTGGCAATCAGGCAAGAGAAGGAAATCAAGAGAATCCAAAGGGAGAAAGAGGGGGTCAAACTATCCCTCTTTGCTGATTATATGATCTTATATATGTAAAACACCACAGATTCCACCAAGAGACTTTTGGAATTGATAAATTCAGCAAAGTCTCAGTTTACAAAATCAATGTAAACAAATCAGTAGCATTCTTGCACACCAATAGCAGTCAAGCTGAGAGTAAAATCAAACACTCATTACCATTCACTATAGCCACAAATAAAATAAAATAAAATACCTAGGAATATATTTAATCAAGGAGGTGAAAGATCTCTACACAGAGAACTACGAAACATGGAGGAAAGAAATAGCAGACAACACAGATGAACATATCATGCTCATGGATCAGCAGATTCAATATTATTAAAATGTCCATACTACCCAAAGTGATTTATAGATTCAATGCAATCTCCATCAAAATACCAACACCATACTTCACAGATCTAGAAAAAATAATTCTATGCTACATATTTGGAACCAGAAAAGAGCCAGAACAGCCAAAGCAGTCTTAAACAAAAAGAACAAATTTAGAGTCACAGTACCAGACTTCAAACTATACTACAAGGATATAGTAACCAAAGCAGCATAGTATTGGCACAAAAATAGAGACATAGATCAATGAAACAGAATACAGAACCTAGATATAAAACCACCCACAGACTGTCAACTGATCTTTGACAAAGCAGAGATCAATCTGTACTGGGGAAAAGAAGCCCTATTCAATAAATGGTGCTGGGAGAATTATATACCTACATGCAGAAGAATGAAACAAGATCCATATCTCCTGCCACTCACAAAAATTAATTAAAATGTATAAAAGACTTAAGTGTAAGGCATGTAACCATAAGAATGCTAGAAGAAAATGTTGAAAAACTCTTCTAAATATCAGCTTAGGTAAAGAACTTATGAAGGAGATCCCAGCAACAACAAAAATAAATAAATGTAAGTTGGTTAAATTAAAAATCTTCTCTCCCACCAGCAGTGTAAGAGTGTCCCTATCTCTCCACATCCTCACCAGCATTTGTTGTTCTGGGATTTTTTACCTTCATTCTTTAAAGATATTTTTGCTGGAGAAATAATTCTTGGTTTACAGGAGGTTGCTTTATCTTCTAGTCTGCACTGTTTCTAATGGGAAATGTCTAACATTCCTATCTTTGTTTCTCTGTATACTAAGTGTCTTTGGTGGGAGAGGGCTCCTTTCAAGATTTTCTTTCTGCTGGTTTTAAGCAATTTGATTATATTGTGCCTTGTTGTAGTATTCTTCATTTGAACAATTCTTTTTTTTTCTTTCCTTTTTTTTTGAGACAGTCTCACACTGTCACCAATGTTAGAATGCAGTGGTGTCATCAGTGCTCGCTGCAACCTCAAACTCTTGGGCTCAAGCGAGCCTGCCTCCGTCTCTCCAGTAGCTGAGACTATAGGCATGTGCCACGACACCCGGCTAATTTTTTCTATGTTTAGTAGAGATGGAGTCTCACTCTTGCTCAGGCTGGTCTTTAACTCCTGATGTCAAGCAATCCTCCCACCTCGGCCTCCCAAGTGCTAGGATCACAAGTGTGAGCCACCAAGCCCAGCCTGAAAAATTCTTTCTTTAAATATTTTCATACCCATTCAGGGAATCCAACTGCATGTATATCTATCAACTTGACACTGTTCCACATACTGATAGTGTTATTTTTTCCCCATTTTTGGCTCTTCACTTTGGATAGTTTCTATTACAATGTCTCTAAGTTTTGCCATACCTAATTTTTAAATCTCATTCAGTGTATTTTTCATTTCATACATTGCAGAGTTCATCCCTACAAGTTCGATTTGGATCTTTTTATCTTCCAACTTTCCACTTCGTATGTTATTTTCTCTAACTTCTTGAACCTATGGAATAATCATAATAACTGTTGTCAATGTTCTTGTCTATTAAGTCTATCATCTGTTCCATTTCTGGGTTAATGTCCATTGCTTTTTTCCCCTTGTTGTAGGTAGAATGACACTCACTAAGATGCTCATGTCTTAATCCTCTGAACCTATGAATGTTGCCTTATGTGACATTTACAGATATGATTGAGGGATCTTGACAAGGAGACATTATTCTGGTTATCCAAGTGGGCCCTATGTAAATATAAGGGTCCTTATAAGTTAGAGTTAGAGACAGAGACAAGAGATACTATGATGTAAAGGAGGTTGGAGTGTGGTGGGACCATGAGCCAAGGAATGTGGGCAGCCTGCAGAAGCTGGAAAAGGGAAGGAAACATATTCCCCCTGAGAACCTCCAGAAGGAATGCAGCCCTGATGACGCAGTGTAGACTTCTGACCGCCTGAACTGTAAAGTAATAAATTTGTGTTGTTTTAAGTCTCTGAGTTTGTGGTAATTTGTAACAAAAGCAATAGAAAGCTAGTACACTTCTCATTAAATTTTTGTTTACCACCATCTTTGCATACCTGGTAACTTTTGATTGGATGCTGGACATTTTGAGTTTTACCTTGTTAGATATTGTATATTTTTATATTCCCACAAATATTCTTGAGCTTGTTATTAATGTGTTAGGCAGGCTCAGAGCTGTGTCTTGGCTAGGGATAAGTTTATCTCATTGAAGGAAGATCCTTTTCAATACTCCTGATGATTTTAAACGATGTGATTTTCCAATCTGTTCATAATAGACATTACTTTGGCCTTGTGTGAACTTCAAGTACTGTACCCTCTCATTCTTTCCCATGTTTTTTTCCGCTCTGCCTCAGGAAGCTTCCTCACATGCAGGCACTTCAGAGCCTCTTTGTTTCATCTCTCAAGGATCCCTGTCCTTCATTGCCTGACATGCAATGTCTTAAGTACCATTGTTTCATATATTTTGTCCATAGCTTAGTTGCTTCAAGTGGAAGGGTAATCCAGTGCATGTTACTACATCTGGACTGAAAGTGAAAGGCTGAAGTTCTAATTTAAAATTAATTTCTTCTTGACATGCTCTCTTAGGGTATATTCTCTGATATATTAGCACTAGTAACATTCCTGGTAATACAAGTTACATATGCACAGATTTTATCCTTTTTTGGTAGACTGTGAGCTTCTGGAGGGTAAGATAAAAATGTGAGTCACAATATAGTACCTTAGAAATATAAAATATATGAATGCTCAATACGCATCTACTTAACGGATTAAAATACTAAAAATTAACCTTAGTTGTCATGAGATCTCTAGACTTGTAGGTCATGGAAATATCAGTGTTTTGACACCAGTAGGGAGTTGTATGTATCTTATGAGAATCTTTGTAATAAGATGTAGATATTGGCTTCTTAGTGTAGTTGAGTGAATTTTTGGTGTTAAAAGTGCAAACAAAAAAGGCAAATGAGTCCAATTTAAAACAAAATAGTTCCTTAGATGCTTGGCAATGATTTGGTTTATAATCAGTGGCTGAAGACTTAGAAGGCATGGCTTTACAGTCTCTGTATTTTCTAAGGACAGGGTATAACAGGAGACCACATGTCATAAACATATGTCTTTTTGGGATATTCAGTATTCCTTGTCTCTCTAAAGGTACTCAGATTTCTCAGAAATTGTCCATAATTTTAGTGAGCTTGTCAGTCCAGGTACCTGTTTCCCCGTATTAAAGCCAAGGGAGCCATATTTGTCTTCACTGCCCGGTTGGAGACGCATTACCTATGTTTGGTCCACTCTACTCTTTTTTCCATGACTTTGAATTTGGAGCAAATGACTACAGAATAAGAAAAGACTGGAGTTCATTCATGGCATCATCAACACTCCAGTTGTATTGTTACATCTACATGAACCTATGGAATAGTCATAATAACTGTTGTCAATGTCCTTGTCTATTAAGTGTATCATCTGTTCCATTTCTGGGTTAATGTCCATTGCTTTTTTCCCCTTGTGGTGGGTAGAATGATGACACCCATTAAGATGCTCATGTCTTAATCCTCTGAACCTATGACTGTTACCTTATGTGCCTGTTATTCTTAGTTCCCACCCATTTTTAATGCTGGTACTCATTCACAAATTGGTTCTTGAGTTCCCAATATCTTTGGAATATATATGACTTTTTACTTATATTAAGGAAAGTTGTTTCTGTTGCTTGTGACCTAAGAGCCCAGACTGACAGTGTAACACATAATCTTGCCTCTCCAGGTGGGAGAATGTACATGGTCTTTTCAGTTGACCTGGCTGTGTTAGTTGACTATAAGTCCAATATGAGCAGACTGTGAGAGATGACTGCTTTAATCGTAAACACAAGCTTAGGCTGTAATCACAGTCCTACGCATATCTTCCAACAGAGGGAATTTAAGTCTAACTATACACTGTGTGGATCAGGCAACAACGTGAATACAGTCTCTGGTATGAACCAGGTATTCTTAAGATTACTGACAAACTGGATATGTGCCTAACACCACACATCCCAAGTGGTGAGGACCCTATGAATGATGTGATAGAAATAGTTTAGGCTGGAGAATTGAAAATTTAGGAAAGTAGCCTTAATTTCCACATTTCTAGAAGTGGGCAGCCATCCATCAAAGAGCAGAGGAGATTTATGAAGGGCAATTCATAAACTATAAAGCACTGCACATGTGATTTATTGAGGTGTTACTAATTTTTTATAAATTATATTAATGTACATTAATATAATTTACTTTACTAATGTAATACAATCTAACAAGGGGTTCAGATGGTGCAATTGCTATTTCTTTAGGAATTAAGATCTTATAATATGGTAGCCATTAGCCACATGTGGCTATTTAAATTAATTTGAATTAAGTGACTTTTAAAACTTAGTTCCTCAGCTGTACTGGCCACAAATCAAATGCTCAATGATCACATGACTACCACATTAGACAGGAGATGTCGCTTCCATCACATCAGAACGTTCTATTGGACAGTGCAGCTCAAGAAAAATGTCAGGGTAGGCCGGGCACGGTGGCTCACACCTGTAATCCTAGCACTCTAGGAAGCCAAGGCGGGAGGATCGCTTGAGGTCAGGAGTTCGAGACCAGCCTGAGCAAAAGCAAGACCCTGTCTCTACTAAAAATAGAAAGAAATTATCTGGACAACTAAAAATATATAGAAAAAATTAGCCAGGCATGGTGGCACATGCCTGTAGTCCCAGGTACTCAGGAGGCTGAGGCAGGAGGATTGCTTAAGCCCAGGAGTTTGAGGTTACTGTGAGCTGGGCTGACGCCACGGCACTTTAGCCAGGGCAACAGAGCGAGACTCTATCTCAAAAAAAAAAAAAAAAAAAAAAAGGCCAAAACAAAAGAAAAATGTCAGGGTACTATTAAGTCTGTAATCTTTTTTCAGTGGCATGGAAATTTTGATTTTTATTATATAGTGCTTCCTAGTTTAACAAAACTGGTGCCTTTTATATGATAGACTAACATCTCACGAATTGTGCCAAAATCCTGACTCCTAATTGCACTGAAGTGGTAAATGGACATGCCAGGACCCTAGCTCCAAGACTGGGCCAGTTCTCCCTGTACAACACCTGGGACCTGTACCTGAAGAGAGATGGGGAAGAAACACTGGTGAGCAGAGGCTTACTGCCTTCCCTGCCCCAAACCCTGATCTTCAGACCTTCAACTATTTCCCAGGGCAGGGCTTTCTGACTCAGGGTATTATTCTACCCTGGAGGATATCATATTACATTTAAGGCAGAACTTTCTCCTTGCCTTCCAGAGGCACCTGAATTTTTCTTGGGAGCCCCAGTCAACCCTGACCTCTTCCTTTAGTAGCAAGGTCACAGGCCTGAGGCAGGAGCCTCAGCTGGTTCCAGAAGGATGACTGTGTGCTCCCACTTTGTCTGAGGTCCCAGATTTCCCAGGGAAAGTCAGATTCATGTATTTCAGCCTAGTCAGGGCTGGGTACTTTCCACATTCTGGTATGAGAGAATTACTCCTTCTGGAAACATTGTTACAGTTTGTACAAATATAATAGATCATTTAATAGGTTTCTACATGATTAAATCTTAAAATGGCTTTTTATTTAGGAAGAGGAAATACTAACTTAAAAAAATTCTCATTTGATTTATATCACATTTTAAAACAAAATTTAGTTTACTTAAAAAAAAGTTGATTCTGAAGATTCCATCAGGCAATACTTAAGATATGATTATGAAGTTCTTTTATCAAAATGAGAGAATATATGCCCAACAGATGACTGCCTTTCAAAGCAATCCCTGTGGATGTTTGTCCATTTATTCCACAGTACCTCCCACTGCCCACGCTGCTTTGGAAGCCTCTTGGAGAGTTGCCTAGGGAACCTACAGGATTTACTTGAAAGTTCTCCATGACAACATGTCTTCTTTTCTGAGCATAGATATTTTTGAATCAGCCCAAAGCCATCTGGACACAAGTTTGGTAAACATGGTAGGCAACAAACAAAAAAAACACCAAGCAACAAAAACAAAAAATAGGCAGTGCTGTTTCAGATGGAAAATAAAAAATGAAAACTCTTAAAAACCTATGAAGTGTTGGGGGCAGCATTGGTTGCTTTCACCCATATGGTCTCACTTGGTGCTTTCCTGAACTTTGTGAAGCACTGTTCCTCCTGATAATGACTCTAGCTTACAGGGCTGATGAGAGTTGAATAAAGTAATGCTGTTTGTAAGTGGTAGAGTCAGGACCTAGATGGGATTGGTCTGGCTCCAAAGTGCAGGTGGAACTCAGTAAGACGTGATCACTATCTCTGCCTTGGAGGGCAGTATGATCTACGGTAGGAGGTCTGGCTAGGCTACTTAAGTCACAAGGGTAACATTAATCCCTTTCTGCTCCTCCTTATTTCTATTCAAGTACACTGATGTACTTTCCAGACTACACTGCAATCTGTTTATATGTGTCTCTACTGTTAGATTGAGCTCCTTGAAGAAAGGAGTATGTTTTTCTTCATCTCCATGTCCCCAGTAGCTAGCCAATGTCCAATATACACTTGGTGATCAGTGAATGACAGTTGTTTCTTGTTTAGTTGTTGACTCTACTCTGACTCTGGACATGTCACTTTCCCCTCTTGACCTCCATATTCATATCTGTGAAATGAGAGTGAGTAAAGGCCCTTCTAGTTTTAAAGAGTTAAATGAAACTTGTAACTGCCTATAGTAGCAGTACTGAAGAACTCCCAAGCCATTACACTTCCTGTTACTTCAGAGAGGGGTGTTTGACCATAACATCTTTTTTCCTGCTTTTTGATGCCATCTTAAAACCCAAGAAACCCCTCCAATACAAAGAGAACTCTGAAACCAGAAATAGAAGCTACTGAGTGGTGAAGAGAGGGTTTTTCCTGGCATGTTGTTCCTGGCATGATGGATAGGACCTATAAATCTGGCTACTGAAGTGGTATCCTGCCACTTCAATGCCACTGCACAATTTTACCCTAGTTTTCAAATTAGTCTCAACAATGATCGTTAGTGTTGGTGGTTTTGTGGGTTTTTGGGGATTGTTACTGACACAACAACTTCTGGAAATCTGAAAAGAAAAAAAAAGGTAAGTTATGTATCAGTTGTTTGGAACATGAAATGCATTTTGTTCTGTTCTCAAGAGTGTGAATGTTGATCAGTCTCTCCTTGTAATTCCCATACCCTAATGTTAAGTCATAGTATTGAAGGGATGGCAGAGCCTGAAAACCAACGACACTTCTTAACCACTGCACTGTGTACAATGTGATCAGTTATTGATGTACAATTTATGATGAAGACTGCAAGGATAAGTCTGTGCTCTTCTAGGTAATTTAAGTTGACATTAATAACAGATTAGGTTCGGTGCTAGGAAAACATCACAGGTTCAAATCCCAAGCATGGATTAATTTGCTCTCTTCCATGGCTACAGATTCCATGCTCCAGTCTGCTGGTCTCCTAACATATGCCAATAATTATATGGGTAGGAGTGAGGTCTCTTATCACCTTACTTGAAAAACTGAAAATTCACTTGTTATTGCTGGTGGATAGACACCTCAACTAAGTAGAAAATTAATTAAAGACATCATTCTACTATAAACACATTAGTTCGGAAAGAATCAAGTAAATAAGATATGATTTGCAAGCTCTGTGCTGTGGATCAATTGATCAAAACCAAATTGGAGCCTGACCAAGAGCAAGACCCCACCCATATAAAAAATGGAAAGATTAGCTGGGCATGGTGGTGTCTACCTGTAGTCCCAACTAGTCAGAAGGCTGAGGCAGGAGGATTGCTCGAGCCCAGAAGCTTGAGGTTGCAGTGAACTACGATGACGGCACTGCAATCTAGCCTTAGCAACAGAGTGAGATTTTGTCTCAAAACAAAACAAAAAAATTTGGTCGTAAGAGTGTAAGGGCTGAAAATAAGTTTTTCTCTCATTGGTTGCCAAATATGGGTAATTTTTGTACACCACGAGCTAGCTCTTTTGTCTATTAATTGTGATTTTTTTTTTTTGAGTGTTTTTTTTCTTTCTTTTGGTAATTTTTGTAAAGCATGGGGTCATGTGCTTTTTAGCATTTTTTTTTTTATTTTTCAGATTTTTTTTCTCACTTGTGTGGCAATCTCTTTGGGAAATTAGAAGTTTTATGTTCTATGTGAACTGTCCAAAGATTAAGTGATTGGAAATCAAAGACTCTAACTATTTGTTGTTATATTGTGAACCCGAAAAGATATAACTTCATTAAATTTTAAATATAGATGTTTACTTTTACCTTAATATTTCAAAAATTTAACTTCAGCCAACCCCTGAATTTGAGCTGAGGATGCAGAGTATATTAAATGTTTGTCAGCCAAATATTTGGCCAGCCATCAATAATGGTACTCAAAAAAATAAAAGAATTTTTTTAAAAACGGTGACCACATAGTTAAATAAGGAAACTAAGCATATTGAATTTTATGTTTCAGGTTTATGAAAATGGATTTTAAACTATCAAAATGTAAAAATAACTGGTCCATGTTTTCAAGTATAAAGTCTATACAATTGTATTATATGGAAATACTAACTACAAAAGCAAACATTTATTGACTATTTGCTGTGTGGTAGGGACAGATAATCTGATTTGATCCTTGTAACAACCTAGGAGTTAAGTACTATTAATATGCTCATTTTACAGATAATAAAAACGAAAGTTCAAACAAGAGTAATTTTAGCACGGGCACAGAGTTAAGATGGGACAGATTTAGTGGTCTGACTCAAAAACTTTAACACTCTACACTGTCTTAAGGTGAAAATAAATTTATTTACAGAATCTCAGATACTGGCACTAATGCATTTTAAAAAATCAAAAGCAAGATTGCTCAAAAGAAATAAGAATAAGTACACAGTGAAGGTAAATATATGGAATGCAATGATACAAAATGAAAAATACAATGGGTGATTAAAACTACTACTCTTAATCTTGTGAACTGCCTTGGGTTATACCAGAAAATTTGGATATTTCTGGGGTGTTCTCTTGTTATTTAACATGGCTTTAAATAGCTAATTGTATTTCTAGATAACATGTAATCCTGGCTTCATCACTAACTTTGTGCATGGGTAAGTGGCCTAACTTGCCAAGGTCTGAATTTTAAAAATTAAAGGTAACTTATTAAAATACCAAGAGCATTTTATTTATGTATATATCAGACTGCATTTGAGATGCTTATAGAAAGGAAATAAAAATTCAACTTGCCTTTTTACAGACAGCACGCGGGCTTCTTTGAGCCTACATGGCGAAACTGGGTGGGTGCAGGCTCCTTCTGCTCAGTAGCTGCTGTCTGGGCTGCGGCATGTCAGCCGCATCCTGCTCCTCTACAGAGGCTGCTCCAGAAAAAGAATGGATGGAGGATTGAAGATAACTAAAAAAGTCACTTTAAAACTCTTAAGATTTCTGGGTTTCTAAATGCTGCATTCTGAAAGACGCTGATCTCTTTTTAGAGACGTCTTATTGAAGCATAATATACATATAATATATTAACCTCATTTTATTACAGAAGCAATTATGACAGAGCTTTTGAATAGAAGTCAGTAAAGGATCTTCTTTTAGAAGATGCTACTAATGCAACAGCAGGATTTAAGTCACCCTCCTTCAGAAACAATGCTGTGTGAAAAAGGAAAAAAAACAAAGAACAAAACAAAAAAAAGTCACTCTCCTTAAGAGGTGCAGCGTGAGTCACGGCAAAGAGCAAGTTTAAGAAGATCGGCTATTCCGCAGTAGGAACTAAATATTACAGAAAGCAGGCATTTCACACGCTGTTAACAGACCTATCAAGTTTGTTCTGTGATGATCAGACATTTAGGACTACTTGTATTTTCAGACATTAGAGTGTGTCTGATCATGTCACTTGTCACTCGTGTAAAAATGGCAAACGAGAGCCCGAAGCTGCTACCTTCTGCGGAATCCTGCTCCCTCGCAGGCACATCTGCAACGGCTCCAGCGCTCTACCCCGCTCTTTCCAAGACCGGTCTCGGGGACTGCCAGGATCCGGCTCCTTCGGACACGGAGTCTGCGTGGACGGCAGGCCCTAAGTGAGAGCCAGACAGCCGCGTTAGAAGGGCAGCGTACGGGCCTCCAGCGACGAGCAGAGTGACTCGGCCTCCGTCTCCCACTCGGAGCTGCCATCTTGTCGCCGCTTCCTCACGAGCATCGCGAGCCCTCCCCCAGGACCCTCTTCTCAGCCTCCCTTCGCCCCGCTCCTGCCGGGCGACGTCCTCGCAGGCACTGCTGGGGCCGGGCCGGGGCGGCGACAGGCCTGAGGCGCGCGGCCCGTGGCCTCTGGGCGCGGCCCGCTCCGGCCGAGGCACCTCCTCAGCTTGTCCGGGTCCGGCCCCTCAGCCTCCTCGCCGCCTCCAGGAGCCCCGGGCAGCGTCCCCCCGGCACCGCCTCTTCCGCCTGCTCGCCGGCGGGCCTGCGCGGGCCTGGGCGGCGACCGCGCCGGGCGGGTCCGCTACGTCAGCGCCGCCCGCCCCGCCCCAGCCCTCAGCTTTGGCCTCGGCCTCGCGGCAGCGACACCGGCGGCGGCGGCGGCAGGTCCCTCCCCAGACATGGCCCTGGGAGGCGGCAGCACATGGCGGCCGCGGCGGCCATGAGCGCGCCCCCGACCCGCCCCAGTCCCCCCTAGAGGCCGCCGCCCCCGCCCGCCCTCCCGCGCGCCACGGCCCCGCCGCCCCCGGCCCCGCCACCCCCGGCCCCGCCGCCCCCCGCCCGCGCCCGCGCCCCCGCCGCCGCCATGGGCGTGCAGGGCTTCCAGGACTACATCGAGAAGCACTGCCCGAGCGCCGTGGTGCCGGTGGAGCTGCAGAAGCTGGCCCGGGGCAGCCTGGTGGGCGGCGGGCGGCAGCGGCCCCCGCAGACCCCGCTGCGCCTGCTGGTGGACGCCGACAACTGCCTGCACCGCCTCTACGGCGGCTTCTACACCGACTGGGTCAGCGGCGGCCAGTGGAACCACATGCTCGGCTACCTGGCGGCGCTGGCCAAGGCCTGCTTCGGCGGCAACATTGAGCTCTTCGTCTTCTTCAACGGCGCGCTCGAGAAGGCCCGGCTGCACGAGTGGGTCAAGCGGCAGGGCAACGAGCGCCAGACGGCGCAGCAGATCGTCAGCCATGTCCAGAACAAGGGCACCCCGCCGCCCAAGGTCTGGTTCCTGCCGCCGGTCTGCATGGCTCACTGCATCCGCCTGGCGCTCATCCGCTTCCACGTCAAGGTGAGGCCCGGCCGGGGATCCAGGGGGTCTGGGGCGGGCCAGGGGCTCTCGGGCCCGGGGACCAGGGCCGCACTGCATCCCGAGGCGCAGAATGTGGCCGGGCCGTGGCGGCGCGTGGGGCGGCGAGTTCCCTCGGGCCGGGCTGGAGAGAGCGGGCTGGGAGCCGGGCCGGGCCGCAAGATGGATGGCCGGCTGTCCAGGCCGCGCACTATTCAAGCCTGCCTCCAGCTTTCCCCCCTCAGTGGGCCTGCTCGGGGTCCGCAGACGAGTGAGCACACTTGAGGGTTGGTGGTAGAGAGTCCCGGACCAGAAGCCAGAGGTGGCAAGTACTGGTCTTCATCTCCAGTGTCCTTAAGATTTTCCCCTCTTTTTTGAGGCAGACAGGTTACTTACCTTCAACTTTAACAAAATGCTCATTTTTCGAATTTAGCCTGTTCTTTCCCAGCAACAGGTTTATCTTGGGAGCAAGTAGGATAAATAGTAATAGTGGGGGGATCGCCAGGGCCAATGAGGAGAAGCAGCTGGAACTACTAGTGCTGCTGCTGCTACCTTCACAGATGGTTAGCCAAGTGACAGTGAAACTTGTGTAAAGGCCAATGCATTAGTCTTCAGAACTCAGTACACTGTCTGTGTGCCTTTTAAAATAAGATGTTTAGGGAAATTGCGGTTTATTGTGTTAGATTTCAAGGAATTGTAAAATTTGACAGGATGGCATTTTGTCAGTTACGTGACTTACAAATCTGTGTGACAAAGTCTTTAAAGTAGTTCAGTTTTGTAGATCCGATGCAAAAGAAGTAGTGTAAAATTGGGGGCCATGTGCAATACTGGCGTGCACTTACAGATTTATTTTTCTGGTGCACAGTAAGTATTCAGTGACCTTCAGCGGTGCCCTGATGGGTGGGTAATCAGAGCTCCACATTATCGGCCTTCTGCTGTCCCTTTGGCAGAGGGCTCTGCAGCTGAAACTGGGCCAGAGGAGAACTTCAGGACCCAGCAGTGACTGTAAAGATAAGCAAATAAATGATCCTGGACTTCAGGTTCTAATTGCTTGCTTTTTCACTGTTTTTCTTAAAAACAGTATTTTGGGGACTGTTTTGGTTTTTTAGCTCTTGTCACTCTGTCTTCCATCTTGTCATTCTTTTATGCTTGCTTGAAGCTGTGCTTGAACTCAAAGTTTGTGAAATACTCACTCTTCATGATTGCCCCTGCTGCCTGTGATGAGATGGTGGTAGTTAAGCCTAAAATGATAGCGGAAGTCCCACCCAAGATCCGGTTGCAATTGGTGAAATAGTTTTTAAGCCTGTGGGTGGAGGCAGCCGGAAGAGTAGCGATTGGCCTGTGAACATGGCAAAGCCACAGCTTGCCATTCTTCAGGGAAGTTCGGGTGAGAGGAAGTGTCTGTCTCTCACATTTTCTGAATTGGAGCCTGGGGCTCAGAGCAGTAAGATGATGCCATTTCTCCGATGGGACCACCTCCAGAAGAGAACATAAAAGTGTTCATAGCTTTATCTTGTTCAGAGATGGAAATTACTGCTTAAAAGATAGGATGAGCTTCACTTACTGCTTTTGGTAACAGCACAGCTATATACTTAAGTACTTAAGTGATTTTCAAGGGAACACTGTAAATATTATGATTAGAATCAGTGTGTATATATATGGTCACTGTATCATTTGAAAGAACCGTTGAATTCTTTTTTAATTGTAATATTTCTTTACATTTATCTTTGTGCCCCTTTGAATGCCTTGCATACCTAGTAGGTGCTCAGGATTTTGGCTAATGTGTAAGTGTTTGGAAACTAGAATTAAGCTACGTTGAAGATACTCTCTTCTGTTTAGGCATCTGAACAGGGTAATCTTGTCTATATTTTGCTTTAGGTAAACTTTTAATTCCTGATCCAGAATCGTAGCCTAGTGTTAATTGCACAGGTTACCTGTGTGATGACTCAGTTGCCTGGTAGTCTCTTAGCTGGCAACCATACCTTTTTGAAAAATGCCTAAGTAATTTAGCTACTAGAAATTTCTCAGCAACCAATTGAGATAATCAGGAAGTTTAGATGTAATGATGGGGGGGAGGGGAAGCTTTTACTTTTTTCACTGGAGAATCCTTTAAACTCTCACTCACAGATCGCCCTCTTCTTTTTAGATGTAATTCTAACAAGCCTGGTTATCTATTTTCTAAACTCAGTTTGAGAAGAGGGTGAAGAGGAAAGTCTGCCAGAGGCAGGAGCACCATTAATAGCAAGAAGTGACAACAAGAGAGAAGATTTAAAAAGCTATAAAAAGCAGACATAATTCTGGGACTATTTTAGAAGAAGGAAAACAACCCTAGGTACTACAACCCTAGGCCCCTCGAGGTAGTACAATGTTTATTCTATAAGGGTGATTTTGAGTCAGAAAAATTTATGTCATGCATTCTCTGTTTAAGGGAGTGAAACAGTGTATACTGTTTTTTTTAGAAGTTGCCCATTAAAATGGTTAAAAAATTTAAAACTACGAGATACCACTACATACCTATTAAAATGGCTAAATGAAAAAATACTGGCAATACCAAGTGCTAGGAAGAATGTTGAGCTGCTGAGATCCTTACACATTGCTGATGGGAATGCAGAATGGCACCGCCACTCTGGAAAACAGTGTCAGTTTCTTATAAAGTTAAATGTACATTTATCATACAATTCAGCAATGCCACTCCTGGGTATTTTTCTTTTTCCTTTCTTTCTTTTTTTTAATGAAGGGGGGCTGCTGTGAGGAGTGTTGTTCAGTTTCCTTATTTATTTATTTTTTTTGTTGTTGTTGTAGGACAGAGTCCTACTCTGTGACACTGAGTAGAGTACAGTGGCATCATTGTAGGCTCAAGTGATCCTCCTGCCTCAGCCTTCCAGAGTAGCTGGGACTGCAGGTGTGTGCCATAATGCCTGCCCGGTTTTTTTCTTTTTGGTAGAGACGGGGTCTCACTCTTTCTCCTGAGCTCAAACAATCCTGCCGCCTCAGCCTCCCAGAGTACTAGGATTACAGGCTGGAATCACTGTGCCCAGCCCTGGGTATTTTTCTAATGAAAACTTTTGTTAACATAAAAACCGGTACTAAAATATTCATAGCAGATTAATTCACAATAACTCCAAACTGGAAACAATCAAAGTATCCTTTAATAAGTGAATGGTTAAACAGACTGTAGTACATTCATACCATGGGATACTACTTACCAATAAAAAGAAAGGAACTATTGGTATATGTAACAGCTTTCATGAATCTTCAATTAAAGTTTTATGCTGAGTGAAAGAAGCCAGGCTTAAAAGGTATGATTCTATTTATATGACAGTCTTGTGAAGATAAAACTATAGTGATAGGGACCAGATCAGTGGTTGCAAGACTGGAAGAGGGGAAGAGTGTGAATGTAAAGGGACAGCAGGAGGGAGAATTTTGGGGTGATGAATTCTGTATCCAGATGATGGTGGTGGTAACATGTTTAGAACTATACATCTAAATTCAATATGATAATTTTACTGTATAATATATGTTTGAAAAGGTTAATAAACACTGGCAAAGGAATTGACACAAATACTTCACTATATATAATGTTGGATAAATGAGACATTTCTCTTATAAAAATTTAACATTTTATTGGCCTTCTCTAAATGGGCAGAAAGGCATAATTTCCTGTTATCCTTGCTTACAGAAATATTTTTTAGGGAGCATTTCTCTGATGGAGTACTTTTTGTACAGTAATAATTGTATTTCTTCAAACAATTAGGCGATAGCCTGTGTATCAGCTGATTTTGTCTAGGTCACTAAATAGCCTAACTTGAACTTGGCTTTAGCTAGTTACTCAGAGAATTTCCTCTTGTGTGCCTTGAGTCATCATAACCTTTGAAACTTTATTGAGTGACTTATGTTTATTTTAAAATATTGGTGGCATTAAATCACTGGAGCTTTCATAAATATTTCTACTACAGGACTCGTGGTGTAGGTGTGAAGGTTTATAATGAAGTCCTTCAGATCTTATTTTGAATTTGCTTTCATTGGAGTTTTGTTAAATCAATGCTCTGGTGTATTTACTTAGATCTTATATAAAATGGTGTTCATGTTTTAAGTCAGTGGGAGAATGTGAGGTTAGACTATGGTTTAAGATTTTCATGGTTAGCATAATAACATGTTTATATTTATGAGTAATCTTTCTTCTTATATACTTGATGGGGGAGGGAACTAACTGATATCAGATCCTTGCTAGGTCCTTTCTCATATATGCTGTCTCATCTATCACTCAAGAATGCCTTTTTCCAAGTGAAGAAACAGGATTTACAGATTAAGTGACATCTGGAGACAAGTCATTAGTAACCTCTTCATGTGGGAAGTGCAATGCTAAAGTCAAAAGTTCAGTTTCATTGTGTAAGAATGCTTTGTGGGTATGTTTATCTACAATTCACCCCCAGGTCAATTCTGATAGCTAACCAGCTGTACGATTTTTTCTAGTCTGAATAGGATTAGCAAAGTTTCTATGCATAAGAAAAGAATCCATTAACATGGTGGTCCCCAACTCCCAAGGCCTGTTAGGAACCAGGAGGTGCATCACTGCCTGACCTCTGCCAACAACTCTCCCTCCCCCAAATCCCTGGAAAAATTGTCTTCCATGAAACTTAGGAACCCGGCCATACAGCAGAAGGTGAGCAGTGGCTTGAGGGCTTGAGGCTGGGGAAGCTTCCTCTGTATTTGCAGCTGCTGCTCCCCATTGCTTGCATCACAACCTATGCTCTGCCTCCCTGTCCACTTGTTTACCCCCCCCAACCCCCCTCCAGAAAAATCGTCTTGTGTGCCATGAAACCAGTCCCTGGTACCAAAAAGTTTGGGGAATGCTGCTTAACAGACCCTAAGCACTGACGGTATATCTTCTTCTTCTTTTTTTTTTTTGAGACAGAATCTCACTCTGTTACCCGGGCTAGAGTGCCATGGTGTCAGCCTAGCTCACAGCAACCTCAAACTCCTGGGCTCAAGTGATCCTTCTGCCTCAGCCTCCCACGTAGCTGGGACTGCAGGCATGCACCACCACGCCTGGCTGATTTTTTCTATGTATATTTTTAGTTGTCCAGCTAATTTCTTTCTATTTTTTTTAAAAGAGACAGGGTGTCGCTCTTGCCCAGGCTAGTCTTGAACTCCTGAGCACAAACGATCCACCCGCCTCAGCCTCCCAGAGTGCTAGGATTACAGGTGTGAGCCACCATGCCCAGCCAGTGTATCTTATTCTTAAGGACATTTAATTGATCAGAAAATACTTAAGGTTCAAAATTGACCGTATTGTAACTCACACCAGTCATCATGTACTTTTCCAAGTGTACCAGTTTTGTGACTAGTTTAATTTACTTAGCATGTCTTCAAGATTCATCCATATTATAGCTTATATCAGAATTCCCTTTCTTTTTAAGGCTAAATAATATTTCATTGTGTGTATATACCACATCTTGTCCATTCATCCATTGATGGACACTTGGGTTGCTTCCACTTTTTGACTATTGTGGATGATGTTTCTATGAACATGGTATACAAATATTTGTTCAAGTTCCTGCTTTCATTTCTTTTGGGTATAAACTAGAAGTGGAATTGCTGGGTTATATGGTAATTCTGTGTTTAACTTCTTTGAGGAATCACCACATTGTTTTCCACAGTGGCTGTGCAGGCCATATATTTCATGTCATAATTTATACAATATATATTATTATAGTATAGTTCTAATTTTTAACATTAATGTGATCACTTTACATTATTCAGCAATTTGCTTTTTTTATGTAAAAATCTTACCTTGTCTATACTAATAGTTCTAATTCTTTTTAATGCCTACACAGTGTTCCTTAATTTATCCAACCTCTACATACACAGTAGATCCAAGGGTATGCACATTTTAAGTCATGCAGAACTATAGAGTCAACATTGCCAGACATTCAGATTTTTCTAGAAAGCCAGAAACACAAATTTTATTTGAAATTATGTTATTTTAAAAATACCAAGCTAAGCAGTACAGGTCTGTAGGGTAGCTACAGCTCTTGATGCCACCAGTTTGTAATTTGAGCACTGATCTTTATGAACAATTATTATCCTTTTCTAAATCTTTCCTTTTTTTTAAAGTTTAAAGTTAGACCTATCAAAGCCTATCTGCCTATCAAGACCTATCTGCCTCCTTGAATCTTTTTCAGTTATCAAAGTTTCCTGAGGTTACTGAAATAAGGCTTTCGCTGTATGCTACAGTCCTCTTGACCTCCATAATATACTGTTCATTATATACTCTTTATAGTCTCCAATATTACCTCTTGACATTAATACTAATGACATGTTTATTCAACATCTGACAATTTCCAAGACACAGCCTCACTGTCCTCAAAGAATTCAGCTCCTGGTTTTACATACTTATAGATTGTTTATACCATGTCCCATCAACATGCACACTGGCTAGTCTTATCCTTATAAACTGATCTCCTGATTCTTCAACTGGAGTGAATTTCTAACGTCACTTTAGCTGGCCCAGAGCTTGGACCCTATAATTGGTGAAAATAGTGACCCCATCCTTAACACTTTTGCATGCTATACGCTTTTTGCCGTATGCCACTCCCACAGTGTAGCCCTTGCTGATCTGCTTTTCCTTCTTCTCTTGCATTCCACCATTTCTCTTCTCCCATCCTGCTCTGGTTTCGCTTTTAGCCCTAACTATCTTGAACCTTGTGGTCACTCACTTGAGAGTGACACGCCCTACCACCCCAGAGTCATGCTTGCCATTCCAATGTCCCGTCCTGCCAGACCCCAGAATAATGATACATCAGGCCAATTCTAGCTTAACAGTCTCTCACTCACCATCATGCTCCTCTTATTTCTCATACCCCTAGCATTCAAATTCATGAAGTTTACCCAAAGGTCTAACAAGTGCTTTGCAAACCTGTTGGTGGGTTTTGAAACCATGTTATTGGATGTTTACCAACATGTAAAAAATGATGTAGAATAAAATACAACAACAAAATAGAATACAAGACCTATACTACTGGTAAATAGTTTACATTTTTCTTTTACTGTGGGCAGCAACCAGAATGGCCTTTGGATCTGCCAGGCTCCCCAGTGGAGCTCATCTTGCACATGCTTGGCAGAGTAGTTTGACACATCTTCAAGGAGATCACTCTCCTGCTCAGACTTGAACAAAACCATTAAGTCCACACTCCTTGTTCAAGCTCGTAGACCCTCCTGCTACCTGAACCCATTCCACCGTGTTTCATGTCTCATAATTCTTCTACTGTCCTTTTAAATGTTCCCAACCCAGCTGCTCACTATTTCCTCAAGAAATATCCAACTTTTGCTTATATCATTCCCTCTTGTCTAACTACTATACTACCCCACTTTTGCTTGTCACAATTTTACTCATTCTTCAAAGCCTATCTCAAATGCAACCTTTCTTCGTGGAGTCTCTTCTGATATTTGAAAAGGTGGACCAGAAACACGTATACACAGCATCATGTGTGTTTGCATTGGACTTCTAGTAGTCTGTTGTATTTATAGCCTACGGGATACTTACCTCCCCCATCAAGCTGTAAACTGCTTAAGGCCAGGGAATGTATTTTACTCCTCTTGTATCTCCTATATTTTTAGTGTAGGCATTCGGCTCTTTACAAAATATTTGCTGTGTTCTATTATTAATACATAGCCAGACGAATTTAATTATTTTCTTTCAGCATCTGGACTGATGGTGATTACTTAAGATTTGTTTTGTTACCTCAGATTCTCAAATTTCTCCCCCCTTTCCCTCCCCTCCTCTCTCCTTTCCTTTTGAGATAGGGTCTCACTCTCTTGCCTGAGCTATAGTGCAGTGGTGTCATCATAGCTCAGTGCAACCTCGAACTCCTGGGCTCAAGTTGTCCTCCCATCTTGGCCTCCCAAAGTGCTAAGATTACAGGCATGAGCCACTCTGGCCCAAAATTTCTTATACTGTCTTTTCTGACTGTTTCCCAATGGTGATTAATTCTCCTTTCAGCACACATTTGAGCACCTATTATTGCCCAGGCCTAAAGGAATGAATAGAAGAGGAAAGGAAGGAAACTTTTAGAGAGCTTACAGTGGGGGTTGGGGAGGTTCATTTAAATCTTTTTTCTGGGTTAATGTTTGGAACTTTCTTTGATACCATAGAACAATATATTTACTCAGTGAAAACCTGTGAGTGCTTCTTAACTGGAGTTAACAGTTGAGACTTTTGGTAGCATCAGGAGGCATTTTTGTTTGTCACAACCGCAGGGGTGGGTGTGGGAGTGTGTGTGGGGGGTGGTGTTAACTGTTGGCATCTATTGGGTGGAGGCCAGGGATGCTGCCAAACATTTTACAATTCTGCATAACAGCCCCCCACAGCAAGGAATTATCTGGCCCAAAATATCAGTAGTGCCAAGGCAAGGAAATCCTGACATGAACAAATTAAAGAATTCTAAGCATGGGGCCTTTGTAAAGCCATATAGATGTGTAGTTTTCTGAAATTTATACTAATGGGAAGAAACTACCACATACTACACATTCCAACCTTAGGAAGCAGTCTACCGTAGGAATAAATGTCAAATACCATGTAATAAGAGATATTTTATTGTTTGAAAAATTGGACTATTTTCCAATAGATTTATAGACAATATTTTCTAAATGAAAATACATAAAAATAAATCAGTTCACATGAAAATATTCTTAAGTTCTTCAAATGTCTCCATATAGCTCGTCATTTATTTCATTTTTACTTATTTTTATGTTTTCTTTAAAAAGTAAGTCCCATGAATACCTTGCCTATTATCCAGCTCTTAGAACAATACCTCACATATTCATATCTCAGAGAACTACAACACAAAAGTGCAGACTTATATTTGAGAATTAATGTTAACACTTTGCGTCTAGTTTGAAGCTTCTTGTATTTGTCTAAAACTACAAGCCAGAATTTTGTATCTCCTTTGATAAAAAG
>CAUYRT010017967.1:0-31878 GCA_963574885.1 Lepilemur ruficaudatus
CCCACCAACAGTGTAAGAGAGTCCCTATCTCTCCACATCCTCGCCAGCATTTGTTGTTTTGGGATTTTTTGATAGAGGCCAGTCTCACTGGGGTTAGGTGGTATCTCATTGTGGTTTTGATTTGCATTTCTCTGATGATTACAGATGATGAACATTTTTTTATATGTTTTTTTGCCATTATTCTGTCTTCTTTGGACACTACAAATTTTGACTGTAAAAATTTTATTGTAAATGCTTTGTAGTTTTCCCCCAATAAAAAAAAAAAAAGAGAAGACAACTAAAAAAAAAAAAAAAGAAATGAGGGAAGACTAAGAAAAAGCTAAGAAGGACACAAGGAGACATGATATATTAATAAAGTATGGACTTTAGTTAATAGTAATTTATCAATATTAGTTCATTATTGTGACAAATGTGTCATACAGAGTAATATATTAATAATAGGATGGATATTAGGTATATACTATACTATCTTCACAATAATTCTGTAATCTAACTACTGTAAATTTTAAAAGTTCATTAAAAAAACTAAAAAATTAAAAAAAATCAGTGAAATTTCAGTAAAAAAAAAAAAAGATATTGCCCATGAAATAGGTACAAAATTTAAAAGGATTTACAACACTTATTGCTGGTTGGATGCAGGGAAAAAGGCACTCTCATTCATTGCTGGAGGAAATTTGACCTGCTACAGCTTTTGGCAAGACAATCTGGCAACATCTATCAAACTAAAAATATCCATGCCACCTGACCCAGTCATCCCTTTTCAGAGTATCCAACTCTTAGAAATTAAGAACAACAATCATGAACATGCACATTGCTTGTAGTGGTAGAAGATGGTTACCAAAGTTGATGCCTGTCGATAGGGAATGGATGAATAAATTACGGTATATCTACCCAATGGAAAATGGTTCCGTCAGCTGAAATACAAATGAGAGGTACACCAGTGTACTTAAAAACTTCCAAATGGCATTTTGGAGTGAGAAAGTCAAGATGCAGAAAACGTGTAATATCATCTCATCTTTCTAGAACAATGACCAAAATAACCCCTCATTTGTGTATGGGCCGATAGGTATATGTATGTATTATGTGTAAAATATACAAGCTTGGAGGATATATGTACGGATAGAGACTAAATTGCTCTCATGGATTATTTGGAAGAGGGATATGTGTAGGAGAGGGGGGCAAGAGAAGCCAAGTTGTACAGGAAAAGAAGAAAAAAAGACTGTACCGAAAATTCAAATGTGTATAATATGATCACATTTATGCATTTTTGTAAAATTGCATTTGTATATAGAAATGTAAAAAGGAAAAAATTTTAAATGTGAATACCATATTTTTAAAAAATGAAAACTAAGTGTTCTGAGCTCAAGGCATAATTTGAAAACATTTTTATATGGTGAGTTACTGCCATGAAAATTCTTTTCATTTTTCTCCTTGCCTTTTCCTTTTACTATAAGCCAAAGACCAGAAAAAGTAGTACTGCAGAGGTTTTGATTGAGTTTTGGTTATCATGAATTTTCCCCAAGGAAAGATTACATTTGCCAATGTGCCCTGAAATTTACTACAGAGATGTCCTTTAGCAGAGAATGATAGATTCTTTTTTTTCTAATTTAAAAATTGTTTTAGAGACAGGGTCTCACTCTGTCACCCAGGTTGGAGTGCAGTGGTGTGCTCACAGCTCACTGCAGCCTTGAGTTCCTGGGCTCAAGGGATTCTCCTGCTTCAGCTTCCCAAGTAGCTGGGACCACAGGTGTGTGCCACCACACCCAGTTAATTTAAAAAATTTTTGTTGAGACAGGGTCTCCCTATGTTGCCCAGGATGATCTGCAACTCCTGGCATCAAGTGATCCTTCTGCCTTGGACTCTCAAAGTGCTGGGGTTACAGGCATGAGCTGTGGCGTCTGGTGAGAACAATAAATTCATGTTTTGCATTCTGATCTTTAATATATCCATGTTTGCGATGATATAAAAATATTTAAATTGCTTAGTCAAATTATTTAATGTCCTGTTTGACTCTATATCAGTTAGGGCCTTGCCCGGAAACAGATGGTCGATTCAAACTGGGTAACTGAGGAAGGTTTGCTAGAGGGACTATTTACAAAAGCATCATGAGGGTCTAGGGAAAGTGCACTACCCTGGGAAAACTAATATTGAGAAGCTGTTACCACCTCTAGGCCTGGAGGAGCAAAGGGAGAGAGTGGCTATTGGGATTCAGCTGTCTGGAGAGGGCCGTCTGGCCATACCTGTGGCCTTCCAGAGAGAAATACAGCCAACCTGTCAGATCCTGTGGAGAAAGAACTAGGGGAATCAATATCTCAGCCTCATGTTCCTTCCACCCTGTAATCTTCTGATGATGTCCCCTTGCTCTTCAAACTCAATCAGAAGCCAGAGGACAAGGGAGCCCATTGATGCATTCCATACAGGTCAGCCTCCAAGAGCACAGAACCAGGTAGACAGGGGTAGAGAGTGGATCTGGAGGGCAAAGATGTTCATCACTGTCTTCCACAACCAATTTATTCAGAAAATTTGGTGGTTGATGAAGATGAATCATAATATTAATCCAGGGTTTAAATTAACCCACAGAACCTGGCCTTATCTGACAGGAACCCATGATGCGACATGACACTCACTACCATGTGACTTAATTGATTAATTAAATAGTTAGATGCCACCCAAAACACAGAGGAAAAGGTCCTGAGTTTAGGACAAGTAAACTCTGATAAGGGTTGGGAAAGAATATAGAGAAAGAAGAGCTTAAGTTTTCTCAAGGAGGAAGAAAAAGCTCAAGGCATAGGGGATGAAGTTCAGAATATAAGCATAATATAACAATTTTGCCTGAAGTTGGTATGTTCAGATGTGTGTACCGTACATGTAGACCAAAGATCACTTATCCAGTTAGAATACCTGGGTGCTGGATCCCTGTTATTGCTTAGTTCTTGTGACTTTGGTAAATAATTCTTCTCTCTGGGTTTGTTTCATCCTCTGTATTAGAAGAGGGTAGGACTAATGACCTTCAAGTTTCCATTCAGTTCTACATTATATGATGTTATTATTTTACCCAATCAGAAATCTTAAGAATGACTTAATGAAAACCTTAAAGCTGAGTTAGAAAAACAGTTCAGAACATTCAGAATAAGTCTAATTAAAATTATGATTTTCAAACAACTTCTAATGAAAATTAGGTACCCTTAGGGTATCTCACCATAAAATTTAGCAGGCCACTAAGAGACAATAAACCTCCTTGTTCAATGAACACCAAGTTGAAAGTATAATATCCTTAAGGAACACTATCATTGGGTAATGACAATGGAGTGCTTTAGGAAGAGGCAGTAAAAAGCCGAGGGTAATCTGGTTTCAGTATATAGTATTAGAGCTGAAAACCATTGAATAATCTAAATCCTACTTCTTGTAGTATCACACAGAAATCTCAGAACAAAACTGGTAATGATGTAAGATGAATGGAACAAATTCCTTCTCTCTCATTCTCTCTCACTCTCATGACTAGAGAAAAATACATTGACACCTACAGAGATATTTTGGTGACAGTATTTGCTACCCATAGTGTCTCTTATTTTTAGAGCAACATTGATTTAGGTCTACTTGATTAACTCACATCAACAATAAAAAATAGGAGAGGGTCCCCCAAACAGGGAAGAGGTAGAAGCAATTTATAATTTGTCAAGATATGAGTATCTTTATTTTACATATATGAAGCCTGGAATAGGGAATAATATCTAGAATCCCAGAAAGTCAATATTCCATGATAGTTAGCCCATGTCATATGGAGGAAGATGTTCTATGATAGAATATGGCATGGCTCATTACTCAACGTTTTTTTTTCCCTGACTGGTCTCTCATCTGTGAGGTTCCATTCATTACCTTCAATAACTCAGATGAACTCTGAAAAAGCACTTTGGGTTATTTTCCTTTTATCACCCCACAACACAGATACCTAAAAGTATCACAAACCCAAAAGCAACTCATTACTTTGCACTGAACTCCAGATACTTGAGGGATCACCGTCATTATTCTCCCAGGACTAGCTTCCCTCCCTTGAGTGCAATTTACCTTTTATTTAAAAGCTATGTATGTGAAAAAGTGCTAGTGGATTCCTGTGTTGATAGAAATGATTCTTTTTCTTTGGCTCTTATTTAAAAATGAGAATTACAAAAGAATCTCCCAGGACTCTTTATCGTTGCTTAATAAAACACATTTAGTGGTATAGCTGTCCCTTGACTTGAGTTCAAACAGCACAAAGTGGAAAGCATGAATTATTACATCATCCTTCGCCCTGCTTGTGCTTTATGACTTAATAATGCTGCTTTACACAGAGTGTAAGCGGGCCACCTAAGAAATGATTACAGCCTCACATTAAAGAGGTGGCACATTCACAACAAAAGTTGTCCTGTGATCATTGCACTTAATTTTTATTTCAATCCTCTTTCATTATTTCTGTAAACAAGTTTTGGTAGCAAATAAAGGAATACATACATAGATGACATAATAACTTGTTCTTGGAGAAAATTGAGTGCTAGTAGAGACGTGTTACTTTTGAAAATTCAACTAAAGTGTTTATAACTTATCATCATTCCTTAGTAGAAAGCACAGTGGTATTTAACTGTACCAGTTTAGTCTTCCTGCCCCACAAAGGATTCCTTCAGATAAACAAGCAAGTATGTTTGAAAAATATATATTTTAAAATAACAGTAGATTTACTAAGAAAGATACATCTAAAGTCAATCGACTGGGCTACTGGAATGTTCTCTATTTAATTTTGCTTACTTTCTACTCATATTTCCATGCAAGAATGTAGAGTAATAATTAAGGCATTTCTAAGGAAATGAACATAATTATTGATTTGCAATGTTATTTATGGAGAAGCCACCAGCAAGATGCGTTTATGTCTAAGGTTTATTTTTGTCTTGATTAGGAAATAACCATATGAAATTAGTGCTATCACAAATGGATTATTTACCCCATTTGTTTACTGAAACTCTGGGTTCTTTATGGACTTGGACCTGAAGGCAATGGTAAGACCCTTTCCTCATATTTTTTCTACATTCAGAGATTTAGTACCAGTTTTAAAGAGATTTTTTTTCCCACTGTAAGAATTGAGCCTCTGGACTCTATGCTTCCATTTCTACCCTTGAAAAAGCAATATGTATGTATTATGAGGTAATTTTAGTAATACATTTATTATTTATAATCTTTAAAATATTGTCGTGTTTTCATAAATGTTTATAGTGATTTTTCTCTTGCAACTTGATCCAGACTTTGGGATTCATGCAAAATGGCTCAAATTCTCTATATTTTGAGATAAACAAAAACAGACTGGTAGGACATTTGGAACAAGTAGGGTGCATGTGACATTAAAACTACAGAATTATAATTGTCCTACTGTGACCACTTTGACTTATTTAGGGCACTTATTAAAGGTCACAGAGATGCTGCTTCTAGGTGTCAATGGAACCAATGTACATTTGAAATTCAAAGGGATATCACATCTTTCCACAGTAAATCTAGGTTTCTCTCCCTCGTCCCTACCCTGTAATATTGTAAAAACAATATTATTACATCTAAGAGTGTTCAGAGAAAAGAAACAAAATTCCTAATACCATTACTATCATTTCTATTTGTTGCCTTCTATTCTTTGCCGGTACACATTTATATTTTTAAACATAGTAACAATCATAGTATATATGCCATATTGTATCTTTTTAAATGTTTATTTTTTAAATTGACAAAATTGTATATATTTATTATGTACAACATGATGCTTTGAAATCTATATATGTTATGGAATGGCTAAGTTGAGCTAATTGACATATGCATTACCTCACATAGTTATTATTTTTGTAGTGAGAACATTTAAAATCTATTCTCTTAGTATTTTTCAAGAATACATCATTTTATAATAGATCTCTTGAACGTATTCTTCCTATTTAACTGAAATTTGTATTCTGCTTGTTATTCTCAACTCTCTCTTGAAAAGAGATCTGGGATTTTCTATAAGGAGACTGTAAAATAGGACTAAGGAAGCTATGTCACTCTAGCTGGAAAAATAAAAAGAGAGGGGAAAAAACATGTGTTGATTGTATGAGTTTCAGTCTTTTCAAAAGTGATGTAACATTTACCTTAGATTTTCTTAACCAGAAATTTGAACCCAACCATCTTGGCTTGGAAAAGGGTACGGAATGTAATTAAACTAAAATTTGTGAATGAAAGTAGAGCAGCATTTTCTTTCTGCCAGATTGCTAATTAAATGCCACGGAAGACTTGTATATTTAATTTTAGTCATGTAAAGAATGTGCAATAGTTGGTAAGGAAGAGTTTGGCTAGGAAAGAAATGATTATATTTTTAGATCATTTCGCTACCCCTGTTAATTTATTATCCTGTGATGTAGCTCAAGTGTAGAAATTGAAAAGTTCCTTGATTTGATCCAGAGTTAGGGTTTTGCCAGGCAAAAGGACAAGGTAGTTGAGGGTATGGGCAAAAGAATGGCGGAAGTGATGGGCCTTGAGTTCTAGGCAGGAGAGGAAGGGAGATGGAGGTAGGTGAAGGTTGATAGATGAAGACAAAGTAGAGGATGTCAAGGGGCCGGAGTTCTCTGTAATAAGAACAGATGGTACTGGTAAAAATAGAGCAAGAGAACAGGAAGAATGGAGGGTTGTGTTCAGCAGGTTTATTAAAACTGAAATAAAATCTGAAAGGCAAGTGAGTTGGCCTATTTAAAAAGAGTCTTTTTTGTTTGTTTTTGTTTTTGTTTTTGGTTTGTTTTTATGTTGTGAAACATTGCGACCAGAACAGAGAACAAGGCATGGGAATTGAAATGCATTCATTAAGTCATTCATGCATTAATTCAATAAATCCCTTGCTTAGCCCCTCCCATGTGCCAGATACTATTTTCGTTGCTGGGAATACAGTAGTGAACAAGGCAGAAAAATTTCTGATGGTTTGGAATTTATACTCTAATGGAGAAGTCAGACACTTAACAAATACATAAAATATTAAGTTGTAATAAGAAAAAGAAATCTAGCAAGGTCATAGACGCAGGAGGGCTAGGGAGCTATTTTAAACACGATGGTCAGAGAAGTGAAGCAGGGAGAGAGGAGGGGGAACATGAAGGAAATGAGGAAAGAAGCCAAGCAGAGACCTATGGAGAGGGCTTCTAGGCAAAAGAACAGCAAGTGTAAAGGCCCTGAGAGGAGAATATGGCAGGCAAGCCTATCCCCATCATGTGGCAAGCCCAGGACAAGAGTACAGATGGAAATCCATATACTCTATATCTAAGTGTTAAAATTTATAAAATATGTTTTGTGTCATCCTACCTTGACTTATATACCTTAATATTGGCCTAGAAGGCCTAGTTCAGATTTAGAATTCTTGGCTTTCTCAGGGTTTTGCACCAGAACCTGGTGGTACAGGGTGAGCTAGCCCCTGATTCCTGGGCCCAGTCAGAGGTCAATCTCCCTTTCTCTTCCCACCCAAGAAGAGAGGTTTTGCACAATGTGGGTGGACACCCTGCCTGTCCAAGTTCTGTCCATACAGCCACAAACAGTTGCCCTTTGATGGCTCCTTGGGACTAGGGATGTGCTCATTTGTGACACAGTCTGCTCTTGGGAAGCTAGACCAGGGAAGAGGCCCCTGCTGGTTCTGGAAGCCAGGTCTTGGTCATTTGGGGAGTGTATTCTGGGGTCCTTGTACCTAGAATGTAATCTAGATGAGGCACAGGCTCTCGGTGGAAACATAGCCTCTTGACCTGCTGACTCCTGCCCTATGGGGAAGGGTGTGGCTTGGGGGGGATCAGAGTAGGACCCTTAAAATCAGGGAATCAGGGAAGCAGCCTCTTTTGCCAGGACCTGAGGATGGCACTTTTGCTTGTCACCTTTCAGGAGGAATAAGGAGGGCTATTCCTATAGCCTCAGGATTTGAACTGTGATAATGGAGGAGATATGAAGCTTTCGTTCTGTGGAGGGTCTATAAAAAGTAAAGGAAGGAAGAAAAGGAAACCAGAATGTATGGAGCATCTGCGCTGAGCCTGGCTGTGTGAAATATGCTTTTGCTTGTGTGATCTAATTTAATCTTCCAAATAACCCCGGGAAGTAGGCTTTGTACTCTCCTGTGTAAGGTTAAGAAAATAAACTCAAGGAGGTCACTCCCTTGCCCAGAGTCACACAGCCAGTGAGCTATGGAGCAGAGGCTCAAACCCAGGGCTCTGGCTATTTCTAAAGCCCATGTTCTTTCCAGTACATCAGATCACCTTTGAAAGACATCCTCACAGAAAAACTTCATTTGTAATGAGAGTAAAGAGCTATATAGCAAGTAAAATCTTATACTGTTCAGAGGTGAAAATGACTGCAGGGATCCTCAATCCAAGACTGGGTCCCATCCTGAAGTCCCTAGATCTCCTGGGAGTCCACGCAGATAGTACGTGAGTTTATGGGCTTTAGGTATTTCTAAAAATCAAGGTAAAATTTATACACAATGTAATGCACAGATCTTAAATGTATAACTTGAAGAGTTTTTTTCAAATGCAAACACTCACATAATCACCACCCCAATCAAGATATTTTCCTCACTCAAGAAATTTTCCCCGTGTCTCTTTCCAGGCAATCTCCCCACATAATACACAACCACTGTTCTGATATCTATTACTATGGATTTGCTTTGCTTGGTTTAGAACTTCATGTAAATAGACTCACACAATATGTATTCTTTTGTATCTGCCTTCTTTTGCTCAGCTTGTTTCTTGTGATTATCCATGTTATTGGATAAAAGGTGATATCTCTTTTTTATGGCCAAGTAGTATCTCATTGTATGAATATATTACAACTTATTTATCTCTTCACCTATTGATGGGCATTTGGGCTTTTTCCTATTTTTGGCTATCAGGAATATGGCTGGTATAAACATTCTCGTACATTTTTTGTGTGTATGTATGTATTCATTTACCTTTTGGCCTATACCTAGGAAGGGAATTGCTGGATCGTATGGTAGGTATAGGTTTAACTTTTGAAGAAACTCAAACTTTTCCAAAGTGGTTATATCATTTTATATTCCCACCAGCAATGTATAAGAGTTTCAGTTGATAAGCTTATGTTAAATTTAAAATATTTAATTTTGAAATATTTCAAACATAAAAAGAAAGCATAATATTAGTAATGGACAGCTATGTATCTACTACTCAAATTTAACATGTTAACAATTTCCTGTATTTGAGTCAAGTCTTCATAAGTGAAATATTACAGATACACTGGAAGACAATCTCCCCCATCTCTTTCCTTTTCCTCCTCCCTGGAAGTTAGCATCATCCTGAAGTTAGTGTATACCCTTCGCATCTATTTTTAAATATGTGACATAATATATGAACTGTTTTCAATATTTTACCAAGTGTAACAAAGATGGCATATTTTCCTGTGATAAGTCTGGGCACAGTATTTGAAACAGCAGTCGTCTTAATAAATAAATCAATTTTGTCATTTGAACATTTTTATTTCCTGCTTATTATTGTTATTTATTGATTCTAATACATACTAATTAGGTTGTTTACACCTGCAATTAAAAGAAAATGGACAATGTTAATTTTTACTTTAAAAGGAAGTTTACGTGGCAGATGAAAATCCTCTAAAGCTTAGAAGCCTCTCAGGGAAAGCAATGAGGAAGTTCTTGTGCTAGTGGGAACTATAGAGCTAATACAACCCTCCCAGAGGATGGATAAGGAAACTGAGTCACATACCATTTGTGACTTGCTAGGTTTTTACAGCTAAAGAATGCGAGGCCTTCTGATGTCCATCCTAGAATTCTCTTGATCACACCATGAAGCTTCCATACCATTGAAGGCGATCAAAGATGGAGAAGGAAGAAAGGAGAGAAGAAAATGTGATGTGGAGGCGAGAGGAAGGAAAAACTTCATAAAAACAAGACAGCAGAAATGTGGTATTTTAAGGAAGACGTTTGCCCTTCATATGAATGATTCTTGAATTTTGGTGTATATTTTTGGTAGCAGTATGCGGTGAGTCACTAACAAAGAGCTTAAGACAGATGAGTTAACATAAATGGACCAAAATAAGCTGTGGTCTCTAGGCTGAGCAGCTGTTGGACAAACCTGCCAATATTTTATTTCCCAGAGACACTTGCAGTGGATTAAAGTGAGCAGGCGGCAAATGCCTCATTAGAAAATTCCATACCTTTCGGCATTTCCTGTGCCTGGGATGTGGCTATCCAGGGGAAAGGGGAAAACCCCCAGTTATGTATTGAAGTTCCACTTTGTGGAAGAGGGTGGGCAGCAGTGCGTGCTGGTGGAGGGATAATGCAGAGCGACGTGGGAGTTTTCAGCCTGAGTGTGTGATTGAGGGGGACTATTCTAGCCTTCTCTGTGGCTCTGCTTTGCATCTTCTGAATGAGAGGCTTGGATTGGAGTACCTCCTGGGTCCCTTCCAGTTCAAAAATTTATAGTTTGAATTAATTGAGTGCTTACTTTGTGCCAGGCACGTTGTGAAGTGCTTTTCATACAGATTTTCCCCTCTGCATTAAACCTTTGAGACTGTTTCAACAGTAGTCCCATTTTTCAGATAAAGAAACTGAGGCTTATGGGATATTTTGTGGCAACCAAAAAAAAGAAAAAAGAAAAAGAAAGGAAACTGAGGCTTAAAGGGGATGAAAGACCTGCCTGAGGTCACGTAGTGAGCAGTCGCAGAGCCTTGACTCAAACCTGAGACTATGTCAGAAACCTGGCTTCTTTTTTTTTTCTTTTTTTAAGATAAATCTTGTTTTATTCCTCAGAATAATCTTTTGATCTCTAACCAAGCATTTTATAATAAATGCAGAGATGGCAATGTGGAATAAAGCATCTGTTTACAAGTAATGCCTTTGAAGTTGTTGATGCCAACATACAATAAGCAAACAAGCATAGCCCAGGACACATCCTCTAGGTCACTGAGAGGACAAGTGACTTTACTGGAGGTAGATGGTATAGTGCAAAGAGCAGCGCGTTAGCAACGATGAAACCTGGCTTCTTGATCACCATTCTGCTTTGCCCTTTCTCCCTAAGCAGGACATTAGGAACCAGGTGCCTTCACGTCTCTTTTCCTTTCCTCTCCACAGCTTTATATCTGTTTTAAATCGTTACACTTTAATTGCACTGTAGTGGATTTGCACGTCCTAATTGGAGCTCCTCGCTGCATCTGCACACTACGCTGTGCATGAATGGCATTAAAGATAGTAAATCAAATTCAGGACACACACCTCATGCAAGACAGAAATAGTGTTGAGCGGGGCACAGCAAGGCCATTTGATTCGCAGGATCTTCATCGGCTTGAATATTTTGTACATTCTCTCCAGTGGACACTTTGTACCCAATGTTCCCACTGATGTCACTGGCAGAGCTGTCTTATGAGGAGACACTCTGTTGGAAGAGCCGTTTCAGTAACCTCCTCTATCCTGATTTAATATGATATGGCCATGGCAACGGCGGTAATAGTGGCAGCTCCTTTGTTCCCTTTCATAAATGATGCATAATTTAAGCACTTTCTCACACTGCCCCTCTTCCAATGAAGACATCAGATGTAGGGAGAATATCCTTCTGTCTGATATAAGAGAAATAAACTCTAAGATCGTGTGTGATGTTATCTAACTTCTGTTTAAGATGGGTCTTTAGTTGGTGACTGACAATCCTGTTTTAAAAGTCTACTGGAGATACTTATGAGTGAAATAATCCTTTCCATAGTTCTTTCTTTGCTGTCACATATATAGAAATGGATAACTGAGGCAATATCTAATAATTCAAACCACAAAAGCTGTGTTTCTTATAAGTATTTGGATTTTTAAAATTTTTTATTTCAGCATATCATGGGGGTACAATGTTTAGGTTACTTATATTGCCCTTGTCCCACCCGAGTCAGAGCTTCAAGCGTGTCCATCCCCCAGACGGTGCGTACTGTACCCATTAGGTGTGAATATACCCACCCCCTCCTCCCCCCCACCTGCCTGACACCGGATGAGTTATTACTGTATATGCACTTAAGTGTTGATCAGTCAATACCAATCTGATGGTCAGTACATGTGGTGCTTGTTGGATTTTTTTGTTTTTGTTTTAGAGACAGGGTCTTGCTTTGTCGCCCAGGCTGTTGTGCAGTGGCATGATCATAGCTCACTGCAGCCTTGAACTCCTGGGCTCAAGAGATCCTCCAGCTTCAGCCTCCTTAGTAGCTGGGACTACAGGTGTGAGCCACCACACCCAGCTAATTTTAAATTTTTTTTGTAGAGATGGAGTCTCGCTATGTTGCCTAGGCTTGTATTGAACTCCTAGCCTTAGGTGATCCTACTGCCTCGGCCTCCCAAAGTGCTGGGATTACAAGTGTGAGCTACTGTGCCCAGCCTGGATGTTTTAAGGTACAGAAACTTTGAGCTGAAAAGGGAAGGGAATATATACTCAACCTTCTTTTTTTTTTTAAATACACTTTATTGAGGCACGATTGACATAGAAAATACATTCTACCTGCTAAGTTAAAAAGCAAGTGTTAAAGCATGATAGATTGTATTAATGACCTTAGTTCTTCACCTCTTCCTGTAGTCATATCCTTTACCATGTGACCTTGGGATTTCATCTGCTAAACAGGCAGAGTCTATTTTACCTCCTCTTGACTCTGGGCTGGCCTTGTAACTTGTTCTGGGCAATAGAATGTAGTAAAAGTGATGGTGGGCCAGTTTCAGGTCTAGGCCTCAAAAGGCCTTGAGTGTTTTCACTTACTTGCTCTACTTCTGTGTTTGCTATGAGAATATGCCCAGGTTATCCTTCTGGATGATGGGACATGAGGAGCAGAGTTGTCACCCTGGTCATCCACAGCTGAGGTTATCCTAGATCAGCTGAGCTGCAGCTGACTGTAAAACCTATGAGTGAGTCCAGTTGAAATTAGAAGCACTGCCCATCTGAGCCCAGCCTAAATTGCCAACCTGCAGACTTGTAAACAAAATAAATGCTTATTGTTTAAAAACACTGAGTCTTGGGGTGTTTTATTACAAAGAATTATGTGGTCACTGGTAACTGGTATAGAAAGTGAGACTTCAGTTGTCCAGAAAATATCCAGGAAGTACCTAAGGATTGGAAGGATTGCAGGAAGTACCAAGCATCAAACTGTGATTTAACAGCAATGTAAAGTCTTTCCAAATCAGCATGGTTATGGATCCCCTATCAATAGTTATGCTGCGTGTATGTACTGATTATATTATTGACAAGACACTATGCTACATAGAATGCATAGTGAATGGGAGCCCAGGAAAAGCAAAAGTAAGTGGTGGACCTGATTTAGAGAGGCTGGCCCTGGGAATGAAGGTGGTCAAATGGCTGATGACATTTAGGGTGGTGGAGAAGGGTAAATTCAAGGAGCTGGCTGTGAGGCCAAGGGTCAAGGAGAAGACCAGTGAAAACAGGATGAAGTTAAAAGCCTAGAGTTGGAGGAAGATACTGAATCCCAGTCATGGAAGAAAATACCTATATGAGATACAGATGTGCTAGGAAATGAACATTTTCACCCCCAGTCTGCCAGCAGCAACGCTCAACCAATGACCTCTGCTCTCTCGGCTCTTGGGTGGGATAATTTTGGAGCAGGTATTTTATACCTTCACCGTCATTTCCCCACAGAATTAAGCTCCAGTCACCTATTGTGGCAGCTGGCTTAGTAACAAACCCTTTGTCTACTGTCTTCATTTTCCCACTCACTCCAAGTCAACTAGACTATTCTCTGGTCCTTAAACAAGCCTAGTTACTTCCTGCCCTAGGGCCTTTGTGGTTGTACCCTCTGCCTGAAATGCTCTTCCCCCTGACATGTGCCTGGCTGGCTTCTTGTCATTCAGGTCTCAGCTTAAATTTCACCTTATTAGAGAAGACTTACCTGGTCACCAAATCTAAAGTAGCTTCATCATCTGATCTTAATTCTCCACATGGCTTTTTTCACTAACAGATGTTTTTCTTATTTATTTGTTTGTTTTCATATGTTGTTGGTGAGAGTGTAAGTTGGCACAACCCCTCTGGCAAGGTTGTTGGGCAGTATCTATAAAGCCACCTATGACCCAGAAATTCCATTCCTAAGTATATATCCAAGAGGAATGAAAGCTTATGTCCATCAAAATCCAGGTATAAGAATGTTTACTGCAGCTTTATTCATAACAGCCAGAACTGGGACCAAGGCAAATGTCGATTAATAGGAGAATGGATAAATAAATTGTAAAATATTCAATGGGATACTCTGCAATGGAACACTCTACAGCAATAAAAATAATGAACTGCTACTACACACAACCACATGAATTAATTTCAAAAAAAATTATTATGAACAAAAGAATCCAGGCACAAAAGAGAATATATTATTCCATTTATATGACATTCAAGAACAGGCAAAACTAATCTATGATGCTACAGTTGGAATAGGTGTTACCTCTGGGCAGGGAGATACTGACTGGGAGGAAGTGTGGGGTGCTGGAGATATTCTATGTCTTGATGTGGGTGGTGGTTACATGGGTATATACATATGTAAAAGGCCATTGAGCAAAAGAAACTATCACAAGAGCAAACAGACAACCTACAGAATGGGAGAAAATATTTGCATGCTACACATCTGATAAAGGGCTGATAACTAGAATCTATTTAGAACTCAGGAAAATCAGCAAGAAAAAATCAAACAACCCTATCAAAAAGTGGGCAAAGGACATGAACAGAAACTTTTCAAAAGAAGACAGACTAATGGCCAACAAACATATGAAAAAATCAATCATTAGGGAAATGCAAATCAAAACCACAATGAGATATCATTTATCCCCAGTGAGAATGGCCTTTATCAAAAAGTCCCAAAACAATAAATGTTGGCGTGGATGTGGAGAGACAGAAACACTCATACACTGCTGGTGGGACTGCAAACTAGTACAACCTCTGTGGAAAGTAATATGGAGATACCTCAAAGAGCTACAAGTAGATCTACCATTTGATCCAGCAATCCCATTACTGGGCATCTACCCAAAAGAACAAAAGACATTCTATAAAAAAGACATCTGCACTTGAATGTTTATAGCAGCACAGTTCACAATTGCAAAGATGTGGAAACAACCCAAGTATCCATCAATACATGAGTGGATTAATAAAATGTGATGTATGTATACCATGGAGTTCTACTCAGCCACAAAAACAATGGAGATCTAGCACCTCTTGTATTATTCTGGGTAGAGCTGGAACCCATTCTACTAAGAGAAGTATCCCAAGAATGGAAAAATAAGCACCACACGTACTCACCAGCAAATTGGTTTTAACTGATCAACACTTAAGTGCACATATAGGAATAACATTCATCAGGCGTTGGGCAGATGGGAGGGGGAGGAGGGGATGGGTATATACACACATAATGAGTGCGATGCACACCGTCTGGGGGATGGACGCACTTGAAGCTCTGACTCGGGGCGAGGGGGGCAAGGGCAATATACATAACCTAAACATTTGTACCCCCATAATATACGGAAAAAAAAGCCATTGAGGCATACACTTAGGATTTGTGCATACTCTCTATATGTCATATACCAATAAAAAGTAAAAATAAAAAATAGGTCCCATGAGAACAAGGACATTTTCTGACATGGGCACTACTGCCTGACCCATAGTATGACATCAGTAAGGACTTGTTGACTGACCAAATGCATAAATGTGGATTTGCATTTTTTTAAAAAATATATTCCGTGTGCTGTATATTGTAGAGGAATCAAAGGTGAATCAGCCTAACAAGAAATACACAACCAATTATATAAAATGGTAGCATGTAATACATGCTATAAAAACAGATGCTAAACAAGGTGTTAGCAGAGAGAGAGAGAGAGAGAGAGAGAGAGAGAGAGAGAGAGAGAGAGAGAGAGGGAGGGAGAGAGAGAGAGAGAGAGAGAGAGAGAGAGAGAGAGGAGAGAGATTTCAACTACAGCTTTGGGGAAATGAGATTCGGTCTGACCCTGGAAATATTTCTGCAGGTAGGGCTGGGTTGTAGAGGAGAAAAAGAAAAGGGTGGCTTTGAGTGGCAGAGAACAAAACCTTTGAGACAGGAAGCCAGGGCACAATGGGGAAATGGAGAAATCCAAAGTGGTTCAAGTCAGGGAAGGGAGTCATAGGGGAGTGAAAGATAATCGTCTGTCAAAGCAGGTTGGGGCCTGGCCTGAAAGGGCCTAGGCAACTTTGCAAGGAATTTGTCCTTCACACCATGCATAGGGATGAAGTTTTAATGCAGAAAAGTGATTTTGAAGGGTGAATTTTTATCCTTCCTAATATTTTAAAAAAGTTCATTTACAGAAAATTCTGAAAAGCCAGTCAGTGTACATAAAGGATGCAAACCTGATACAATCACTGCTATCACTTTCATATGTCAACTCTGAGATACTTTTTTAAAAAAATTGAGATATAATTCACATACCATCAGATTTACCATTTTAAAGTGTACAATTCAGTGGGTTTCAGTATATTCACAAGATAGTGCAACTATCACCATTAATTCCAAAATATTTTCATCACCTCAAAAAGAAACCCCCTCCCCATTGCTCCACCCCCCCACCCTTGGCAACCACTAATCCCGTTTATGTCCTATGGGTTTTTTTCAGAGATACTTTTCTATGCACATATATATATAAACACACACACACATGCACACTCATATATGTTTCTCTCCTCCCTCCCACAAACAAATGGATTTGCACATACTGCTTAGTAAGCTGTGTTGACTTCTGAACAGCATTATCAGATTGGTTTGTGAAAAATTAGTCTGGGTGGCAGGACCAAGGATAGATTAAAAAAATAGAGATTGGAGATAATGAGACTGCTCAGCAATGCCTGCAGCAGGGGATGTCATGCGGACTTGAGCCAGAACACCAGCAGTGTAGTGGATACTGTGGTGTGCTTCCAAGAGCCCCACTTCAGGGACCAAGGCACTCATTACCCCAGCTGCAGGAAATGTTGGTGGCTGATGGCTCTCAGTGGAGTGTCCTCTGGGACTTGCCCTCATCTGAAGAGATCTCACTAGCCTCAAATCACACTCTTCCTGTGAGGCAGCTGACATCTAATAATTGGTCAATGGAGGGAGAGAGTGTTACAAAGGCCCAGGCTCTGTCTTCAATTTGGAAAATCACTGAAGAGCAATCCTAACTCCAGAGCTTCCTTTAGGGCCAATTGAGACTCTTATTTGACTGCATTGTAGCCCGACTCCTCCCTCTGCCCAGTCCTGCTGCCTTCACTTCTCCACGGGTGTTGTTCTTGAGAGCATCCCTAATCAAATTCCTACATTCAAATCTCTATCTGACTCTGTTTTCCAGGGGACTTAACCTATGACAAGCAAGGGTGGAAAAGAAGCTGGCATATGTAGATGTGTTTGTGGACCAGTTGAGTAGACAGAGCTTGGTGATTAATTAAAGATGTGGGGTGGGAAGAGTGGACAAGTTGAAGAGGAGGAACGAAACACATATCCATACAGAATTCATACATTAAATTATGTATATAATATATACACACATATACATCACATACATGTAAATGCATCCTTAGGCACTTAGTGTCTACCTTGTGCCAGAAACAGTTCTGGCAGCTGAAAATGCAATATGAATGAGATCTGATTCATTTATTCAAAGAATCCACAGTGTTTTAGTGCAGACAGAGGGTAAACAGCTAATTCTAATACAACTTGTTTTAGCAAACAATAGGGAAAAGTAATGAGGAAATATCAGGGGAGTGAAGATACTGCCAGGGTTTTAAGCTGGGTGTCTTGAAAAATGGTAAAGCCATCATGTGACAGGGAGAATGCAGGTGAAAGAGATTGTAATTAGAAAATAAAAATTGAGGTTACTATGTCCCCTGCAGAGTTAGAAATATGGGCTTGAAATTCCCAAGAGAGGTCATGAATAGAAATATATATATTTAGGTAGTATCTATATAGAAATGATAGTTAATGCCTCAGGAGTGGATGATATTGTTAAGGAAGATCATGGAAAATGGAAACTTGAGAAAGATCTGTAGCAGGGCTGACTAATATCTGTAATCAGCCCACCTTATGCCAACACCATAGCAGATATAGTTAATTGACCATACAGCCTCAGAATCCTTCTCAACACATGGCTTCAGGCAGCTATTACCAATAAATCCACTTACCATTTCTGGTTTCTTCTCAAAGTCTAGGTGTGGTGACCAGGAGCAACTGTGGTCCTCCAAGGAAGAGTGGGCCGCCTGGATATTGGGTGAAGCGAGAGCACCCAGGGAGGCAGGAGAAGTGCTAGAGAGTAGGGAATCCCAGAAGGAAGAAGAGTGTTTCAAGAAGACGGAAATAATATTTGTCAAATGACTAAGTTGAGGACTCAAGGAGACAATGAGATTTGAAGCAGGGAGCCAGTGGTGACCTAGGGAAAGTGATTTCACTGGAATGGTTTTGAGAGAAGTGAAATGATAGAGGTTTGAGTAGAGAATGAGAGGTATTTCCAAATGCTCATCTATATATGGACTGCTTGAACCCATCTAGGGGAGCTTGTTGGAAATGCATTTGCAGGACTCACCCCACAGGCATGCCCTCGGGCTATACTTTGGTCTCCAGGGAGCATGTCAATCTGGGGTATCTGCGTGGTAGGCGCTCACTGTAGCAAGATGCTCTTAGTGTTCCTTTCACATGCGTTCAGGACTCACCGTTCAGTACAAACCACTTGCTTCACACGTAAGCGCCTTGTGACTCTCAGCCTGAGGACTTTCTCGTGCTCCTGGAGCATGCTTGCCTTGCTTGCCAGAAATGCCACAGAGTTAATTTCCTAGGGATCAGCGCTCAACTAATGAAAGAGAGGAGTTGGTGGATAAGTATCTCAGCTTCTTCACCTCTTACGTGGGACAATTTGTTTTACACAGAAGTTTTATCCCAGAAATCTCCAGTAGGATTGAGCCTGAGGTGCCCAGAGTATTAACACACTGTTGGCTTCCTTCCCTTCCCTGTCTCACTTGCCTACGTTCCTCTTGGTGTTCCCTGAGATCACCTCTCACCTAAACTATTAGCACCCATACCCTTGTCTCAGAGTCGGCTCTTGGGAAACCCAAAACTATGATATTTACCATCTCATCTCTTCTTTCTTGGCACATAGGACAACTACATATCCCAGTCTCTCTTGCCATCTGGTTGAGCCCACGTGACTCAGTTCTAACATATGGGCAGAAGCGATCTACATCACCTCCAGGCCTGGCCACAAAACTCCTGGTGTGATCATCCCTCTCAATCTCTCCTTTTTATGATGATTTCAGAGGCCATGTGTTTAAGATGGCAGCCTCACAAGATAAAGCTGGCTGAATTCCTGAGTCACTAATTGGAAGAGATCTGCTAAGGAGAGCTGCCCCACATGTACCAGATTCTGACATGAATGAATGAGAAACAGACCTTTATTATGTTAAATCACTGAGGGTTTTTTTGTTGTTGTTGTTACAGCAGGTAACATTAATTACCCTGATTAGTATACCTATACACCTGTCTTCTCAGTTTACCCTCACCCAATTCTCCAAAATCACCACTCTCCTCCTCCTTTAAAAATTTCTATTCCCTCAGTGTGGCTGAAAACGTAGAGGAAAACAGCTATGTGTTTAACTGATTAAAGTGCACTTAATTGTGAAAAATAAGCACCAAATTAGCTTCTGAAAGATAGTCCTGTTTTCAAATGGATTCCTGATTGGTAGGATCTGTGAAGGAGATGTTTCCAAACATTGAAGCCTTCCTGGTGTCCTTCCACCATCATTGGTACAGCCCACTTCCAGCTTTATCTGTGTTGTCTAGAAGCAGAAGAAAGAGGGGTCAACACTTACAAGTGATTGCTGACCTCTGGCCTCTGGAATACAGTCCAAACTCCTTAACCTGGCATTTCCAGGTATCCCCAGTTGGCCCCAACCAACATTCCTACCCCGATCATGCCCTCCCACCACACCCCACCCCTCACCACAAAACCTCTGCTTTATACTTCTCACAGCAGGGTGGGCTTTCTCACCTTGCCACCTTGGCCCTCACTGTACCCTGCACGTGGAATGCCCTTTCCTCTCTTCTGCTCCCTTCCAGACCCAGCCCCTGATCAAAGGCCTCACTTAAACTCTTGTCTCCTCTCCAAAGCTCTGAAATTCCATTCCACCTTCCCTTTTGCCACAACTACTCACTCAGCCTTCAGCCTTTGCTGTTTATTGTGATTTCTGTCTTTTTATGTGTTTGCATCCTCTCTTCTGAATTAGAAATGAACTGTTTTTTTAAAAATCATGCCAATTTCTCCCTTTAATCCTTACAGCTTTTAGCATATTGCTGGGGACATTGTTACTGAAGATAGGTAGATACAGATATGACAATTGAACTTGATAAATATCACAAATGCAAAATGTTGTTCAGACATGACTACAAAAATTTTATTTGGAAATGATTTCAAACTTACAGACAAGTTGTGAGAATAAAAATAGTATAAATAACATCTGTATACATTTTAACTAGATTCACTTACTGTAAAAATTTTACCTCATTTCCTTTATATCTATCTATATATCTTCTCTCCTCTCTCTCTCTCTCTCTCTCTCTCTCTCTCTCTCTCTCTCACACACACACACACACACACACACACACACACACTCTCACGTTTTTCTGAACCATTTGAAGGTAAGTTACATGCATTATGGGCCTTTACCCTTAAATACTTCAGTGTGTATTTCCTAAGAATAGGAACAGTCTCTTACCTAATCACAATAGAGTTATCAGCTTCCATCAGTTTAATATATTTTTATTTCAAAATATTAAGGGGGCACAAATGTTTTAGGTTACATGGATCGTTTTTGTAATGCTTGAGTGCCGCTATAGGTGTGCCCATCACCCAAATAGTGTTCATAGTACCCATTAGGTTGGTTTATTCCCCTCCTCTCCTCTCTCCTCCCCCTGGTTGCTTTCTACTGAGTTTTACTTCCTTCAGTGCACTTGTGTGCTCATCGGTTTGTTCCAATTTAATAGTGAGTACATGTGGTGTTTGTTTTTCCATTCTTGTGATACTTCACTTAGGAGAATGGTCTCCATTTCCATCCAAGTTGCTGCAAAAGATATTATTTCATCTTTTTTATGGCTGAGTAGTACTCCATGGTATACATATACTACATTTTATTAATCCCCTCATGTATTGATGGGCACTGGTGTTGATTCCACATCTTTGCAATTGTCAATTGTGCTATGGGAAACAGTATGGAGATTCCTCAAAGAACTCAAAGTAGACCTACCATTCAATCCAGCAATCCCACTACTGGGTATTTACCCAAAGGAAAGGAAGTCATTTTATCAGTTTAATATTGATGCAACACATTTATTTAATCTTTTGTTTTCATTCCAATTTTGTCAATTGACCCAATAATGTCCTTTATGGCCTCTTTTCCCTCCAATATAGGATCCAGTATAGGGTCAGGTATTACATTTGGCTGTCATGTCTCTTTAGCCTCCTTTCATCTGGAACATTTCTACAGCCTTTCTTTGTCTTTCATGACATTGTTATATATCAAGTTAACCCTCATCCCCCTGGGTTTTAAAAGAAAGTCAGAATTTTTAAAATCTCCTAGGTTTGGCGGCCTATATTGTATATGTACACATGGATGGCTGTGGAGCTTCCAAGTAGTGCCATAATCATTCCCAGAGCAAGACTCCAAGCTCGAACCCCCTTTAATTCTCATTCTGAACTTGTAATCAATGGCAATATTTTTAAAGCTGCGGTACAGGAACCTTTGTTTTGTGTTTACAATACCTTTCTCCTTAGTTAAGTGGAGTTGGAGTGGAAGAGGAAATCGCAAATCTCTCCTCCAGCCTCTGCTAGGTTTCAGGCTGCATGGGAGGAAAAGTCAATAGAGGAAGTGAGAGAGTAAACTGAGAAGTTGAAATCAAAGTGGTGGGCTGCTGAGTCTCGGCTGTGGTGTATCTCTCTCTGAATTCAAAGCATTTTTACAGACAGCATTCAACCATAGTTAAATAAAATCCCTATGCTGTAGAAAGGGAAGGCATTAGTAATTTCCGTTGTCTATGAGTGGAAACAGAGACACTGACAGGCTCAATGGCTTTTTTACTTTGAGTCAGAGAGGCAACAAGAAATAATGGAAAGAGAACCGATAAAGGACTGAATCCATTCAGGAAATTTGAATCTATTTATTACCATTTCTGCCAAGTTGTTAGGTAGCTCAGCAAGCCACATCATCCCTGAGCTTTTGTATCATTATCTATAAAATTAGGGTTTGGAGTGGACTAGATTCACGCTAAATTTTTTCAGGTTCTCAAATGCAGTGGGGATGAATTCCAATATACATTCCATGCACATTTATGGGGTGCCCATAAGTGTTGGACGCTGGGCCAGGTGCTGCCCATAGAAAGATGAACAGGGCCTAACCTTTGTTCTCAAAGAGCTTCCAGCATGGTGGTGAGGAGGAACAGGCATGCAAGCAAAGGATTGTGATTCAAGATGATAAGGGGCAATTTCAACGTACAATGATGTTACAAAGGGGACAGTAAGAAACTTTCCCTGGGGAATGGAATGCTTCATAGAGGACAGTAGTTGTTGAACTGAGTCCTAAAGTGGGGACAGGGCATCCGAGGCAGGAGGTACATGGTTGTTTGTGGACTATATGTACTTTGGGTGTACTGGAACACAATGTGACAGAAGTAAAGTGAGGGTAATGAGGCTGCAATGATAGCAGGGCAGGGGCCGAATCTGGGAGGGCCACTCTGGCAGGCAGAGAGGAGCTTGAGGCTGGGAGGGAGGGAGGGGGTTCAGACTCGTGGCAGGCAGATCAGTGGGGACCCTATTGCAAAAGATAAGGGATTGAGAGACATTGGAGAGAGGAAACAGCAGAATGATTAGAGAAATGTTGAGGAGAAAGACTTGAGAAGCCTCACCAATTGGCTGTGGGGGTGGGAGGAAATGTCACACCATGTTTCTCATTTGCCCACTGGACTGAATTGTGGTGCTATTAACTGTAATTGGAAGTCCCCATGGAGGAGCAGGTTTGGGAGATGTATAGTGAATTCAGTCTAGGATACATTGGCGTTGAGATGTATTTTGGACACCCAAGTGGAGATTTCCAGTAGGCAGTTGTACAAATGGATCTGGAACTCAGGAAAGAAGTCTGAGCTGGAGACAGATTTAATGCTTAACATGTTAGAGGTGTGAACAATGTCACCCAGGGGGACTGTAACTTTAGGAGAGGACCGTGACAGAGGGAAGAACATGAGTTCTATTGTCTTATTAGATCTGGATTCTTATTTGCTGAGATCTCATTAGCTGTATGATATTGGATAAGTAACTTCGAATTTGTTTATTTTTAACAATGACCCCAATTTGCAGACTTGTGAGAGTTTCAGATTAAAAAAAATCCAATTGATGGAAATTGTCAGAGGAGCAGAAAGGGCGCCCTGGGGGATATCATTAAGCTAGAGTTTTATTCCTCTGCTTTCTAAAGATGTCAAGAGGAGCTGTTTGGTGACTAAGTTCCTTGTCCCCTTACTGCCTTTCTTGCCATATTCATTTGTTACCAGTTGCTTCATCTCTCTGAGCCTTGGCTTCCTCCTCTGTAAAACAGAGACAATAACGACTCTTCTGGTTATCCCAGAGAGTTCTTTTGTAAATCAGTGAGATAAGTTTTGTGTGAACACGGCAAACTGCAAAATGCTTTATAAATGCTAGTTATTATCAATATGAATGGAACAAAACAGACGTGCCCAATTCATCAGCATTTTCTGTGCTGTTACCACTCTGGAGTGTCTGTCAGCATGAACATGAAAGAATGTTCTAACTCGTCAGTGGCAGAACTGAAATAAAACTGAGGGTCTCTGACTCTTGGCCATAGTTATGCTAATCACTGTTTGAGGCTTTTACTGATCCAGGATTTACCTTCCCACAGATTAGTAATTGCAGGCTAGGGGTAAGGGGAGGTGGGCAGAAGGAAGTACAACTGCGGATTGGAGAATCTGTGAGACCACCAGGGGCCTGGGGGCTCCTGTGATCACTACTTGTCTACTCTGCTTCCCTACAATGGTGCAGTGTAAAGACTACTGTGCCCTTAATGGTGTGATCTCAACTTCTCCTAAAACTTCAAATTCTCATCTCCAAGTAGGGAAAGATAACCCCTACTTCATAAACAGTAGCATTAACACATAAAGCATGCTAGCACTGAGAAGACCCTAAATAGGTGTTAGCTCACTGGGCAGGCCAGATGCTCTGGAAGAAGACAGCGATATTCACTGGGTGAGCCAACCCCAGGGTCATGCTAGTCCACGATTACACAGGGACTACAGATTCTGTTCTGGGAGCAAGGTTGGGCCAGCTTGACATCTTGAGCTCACATTGAGGTTGTATTTATTTCTGTTTTCTCCCTTAGCAGCTAATGAGGCATGCAGATTATATAGACAAGAACACAGGGATGTAGATACTAGCTCCCTATCACTTGTCTCACTTTTCTTAGTGATCTTGGCTGCCTGAAAACAATGAGATGTCCCCATATGCCAGAGGAGCCCAGAGTCATGGGCCTGTTGCCTTTCAAACTCCAGCCTGTCGGCAACCAGAAACAACTTGTACAACCAAATAAAGCAGGGGTCTGCAGGGGTCAAGAAGCCCCCTCACTCAGGCCCAAAGCCCAGATCTTGTCCCTGAAATTCTTGCTGGGGCACCACAGGGCAATTGCCTCTTATCTGTGCCTGCACTGTGGGTCCTCGGAGTTTTCCATTTATGTTTACTTACAAGTTTTCCATAGTAGGCCTGGCCATGACCTACTGCACGGAGTTAAACCCTACCTCTCCTTCTTTCCCCCACCCCTTCCTTCTTCCCTTCCTTCTCTCTTTTTTAATAGACTTTTTTAGAATGGTTCTATATTTCCAGAAAAATTGAGCTGATAGTACAGATAGTTTCTATTTACCTCATCCCCACCCCAATCCAGCACATAGTTTGCCCTAGTATTAACATTTTATATTAGTATGTATTTTACGTTTATCACGATTAATGAACCGAGTTTGGTATATTATTATTAACTAAAGCCCATGATTTATTCAGATTTTCTTAGTTTCTCTAAAGACCTTTTTCTGTTTGGGGACCCCATCCAGGATACATTACATTTAGTTGTCGCATCTCCTTAGGCTCCTCTTGGCTGTGACAGTTTCTCAGATTTTTCTTAGTTTTGATGAACTTGACAGGTTTGAGGAGTACCAGTCAAGTATTTTGTAGGATACACTTCTATTGGAATTTGTCTGATGTTTTTCTCATGATTGGACTGAGATTATGGGCTTTTGGAAGGAAGATTGCAGAGGTAAAGTGCCATTTTCATCACATCCTATCAAGGGTATATACGACCAAGATGATTTATGACTTTTGATGTTAAACTTGATCACTTAGCTGAAAAAGTGTTTGTCAGTTTTCTCCACTGTAAAGTGATTGTTTTATTCCTCCTTTTCATCTGTACTCTTTGGAGGGAAGTCATTATGTGCAGCCCATGTTTAAGGAATGGGGAATTCCATAACTCTACTTCCTCTAGGGTAGAGTATCTACAAAACTTATTTGGATTTCTTATGCATGGGAGATTTGTTTCTACTTCCCCATTTATTAATTTGTTCAATCATTTACTTATATCAGTATGGTCTCGTGGATATTTATTTTATACTTTGGGTTATAATCCAATACCACTTTATTGTTCAAACTGTTCCAGCTTTGGCCATTAGGAGCTCTATCAGTTGGCTCCTGTGTCACTTTGACATAGTCCCATCAGTGTGTGTGTGTTGAGCACATCCTTACTTTCTAGCACTGCAAGTCTGTTTTTAAAATTTATTATTGCTCATTTATTCACTTAACCAAAATGCAGTGGGAGTTTACTGTGTACCAGGCAGAGAGGATTCAAGAATGAACAGGACCCAGCTCCTGCCTTCAAGGAACTCTCATTGGGAGTGGCAGAAGGGAGGAGAGACAGGAAAGAAAAGAGATCATGACAAGACAGCATGGTGAGAACTTTGGCAGAGAGCAGAAACCCGGGATGCCTGACTCAGCCCAGGTACTCTCCTGCCCTACCTCTCCCAAGCATATCTGGCTGGTTCTCTTAGGAGAAGCTTCAGCTCCACAGCCTGGGCTAGTTTCTCTTCTTTCCCTCAATCTCTGTTCAATCGCTGCACTTTTTATGCAGGGCGGTATTGTAGAAAGAGCATGGCACCCACCACAGATAAGCATTAATGATAATCTACATTGATATTTAACACACGCAAGGTAGCTTCTAACGGCAGCAAAGAAGGCTGATGGGAGTCCTTTATTAGCCCTTTGCAGCTTCTGTGGATATGGGGTAGGTGATGGTTATGGAGAACAGGAAGGGAAAGTGAGTGAGAACTGCAGTGGTGGGAATTTGATTTTATTTCCTCCCAACTTGCAGCCTTATTGAAGCTCGGGGTCCCAGGAATGTGCTGTCACAGCCCCCCACTTCACATCTCAGAAGCCCAGCTCATGGCCAACCTTTGGTTAATCGACATCTGAGCAGTAATTATTTTTAGATTGCCCACTATATGTTCTGCTACTCAGTGTTATGCGATCATGTAATGAAATCCATGCCCTAGTGCATTAACTAACCTTTTGAAAAAAACCTTTCAATAGCATCTTCCTCTGCCTCCTCCTTCACACAGAGCTGGCAAAAAGCTCCTGGACTTGAGTGCTAAATGTCGAATCATTAAGGACGCTGGTGAAAGCTATGAAGTCATCAAGTATTGACCTGAGAGAACATTTAGCACCATCTGATTTCTCCATCCTGACATCAACATGAAACGGACCTTACATGCCAATGAATCACTTTCCCTATTTAAGTTCACAGAGTTTGTCTAAAATAGCTCCCCTGGTACAAAATGGAAATTCAGTCCAGGGGTTATAATGGTGAGTGGTAGACTCAAGTTTTATGCTTTCAACACAAGAAAAAGAAGGTTTACTAAAATTAGATTTTTTTTGATGGGGGAGGGATGGTGGAGGTGTTTTCTTATTCACAGAAGCCATTAGGAAGTTATAAATTCAATCCTACGTGTACCACATATTCTTAATACCCTATGTTCTCCAGCTGTAGTGCAAAGAGCTTGTTCAAAATGCGGATTCCAGCCCATGCTCAGACATGTTGATTTAGTTGGTTTAGCAGATGATGTTGGGGCCCCACCCACATTTCTTTGGCCCTTACCATTTTAGTGCACACCAGCCTGATCCCCAACTCCCAGCACCTGCATCTTTTTGCCAGAGGGCTGTGATTTTGCAGGTCAGAAATGTCCGGGAATTAATGCCACCCATGTGCAGCTTCAACCAATGACTGAGGGAGTTGGTATCCAATCACGTCAACTCCCTTTCCTCTTCAGTGGCATAATTCTGAGATATGTGTACTATATTCTTTCCAAAGTTCTCAGTGGGGTTAAGCTCCAGTTGCCCACAGTAGTAACCAACTTGAGAGTGTACTTTTTATTGGTTGCCTTCTTTCTCCTGTCTCATTTCCCTATTCCCCTACCAGTGTTTTCTGGATCCACCTCCCAAATCAACTGTCTGCAATGAAATCCTTGTCTGCTCCTGGGAGAACTCAAATTAAGAGTTTGGTCTGGGATTGGGTCCAGTAATCTGCATTTTTTACAAGCACCCTATGATGATTCAATGCACATGGCATAACATACAATATTTTGGGAAGGTCTGCTCTGAGACTTTTATGATAATCAAATGTAAGGTTATTAGCATTCCTTTTTGCATTTCTCTCAAGTCTTACAACTATTTCCTCCAGGGTCCATGCTGGGGTGGGGCAGAAAGTCGAATTGTGCCCAGGTAGGTCTCCCTAGAAAGAGCTTATGAAGGGGATTTGGAGATGAATTGAAAGGGACCATCCGTGAAAGAGCTGTTCCAAGAAAGCACCATGGGTGGACAAAGAAAAGCACAGGAATAAAATAGGACTGCCAAGTGTTGGAGCAGTAGGGTGCTCAGGTCACAAACTGGAAGTGCTCAGCAGAAATAAAGTCAAAGAAGTGAAGGAAAAGGCTGAGAGTGTAACGAGAGGGGATAATGAGATTGAAGGCCTGTTCAGGACTAATCACATGAATGCCAGTGGTTTACTCTGTTTGTCCTTGACATTCTTTACTGGGCTGAGGGCAGACCAGTATAGATGATCCCTAAAATAGACTAAACATGAGATTATAGTACACACGCTATAGAGCACAAGCATGCACACACACACACACACACACAAAAATACCCAGTTGAAAGAGTTGGATATTAAGAGATAACTTTGAAGAAAACATTATGAGAAAAAGTAGAATTATGTTGGACTTACTTATATTTGTTTTATGGTTCAGTGTTGTTTTTATCCTGTATTACATGTCTTTTCAGGCTTCAGAGCCTTCAGTGATCTTAAACTGGCCCTGGGACACACCCTCCAAATGCTCAGCAGGCAATAGCCACATACCCATCAAACAGCCCTTTGTCCTCAATCCAATGTGTAGTGTCTATTCTGGCCTGTGAGCTGATTTTTGTTTCTGCTGCTAAAGTTCCCAAGTGGACACCAATTCATTTGACTAAGAACCTACCCCTGCCAAGCCTTCACCATGCCTCCTTCCTGGATGGAGACAGACTCTATTCCTTGTGCTTCCAGCTACAGGCTGAGCTTGGATATCTTCTAGATCTCGCTGAAATCAAGATGCTGCCATTCTTATTGATCTTGTCCAGAGAAATTTTGGGCTCCCACCTACTAGATGATCAGATAACTTTGGCTACTGGAACCAGCTGGACAGGCCCTAAAACACTGCGATATAGATTGCTGGGCATGATCGTTGGGACCAGCCTTTTGGGCCACTCATAATATTTAGCTAAGACCCATTGAACCCTGCTATGTTGTTCCAAGATCCCAGCATGGTTTGCAGCTGAGGCTGCATGGTTAATTGAAAAAATAAAAATGCTTTAGAAAGTAGCAATTACAAATATAAGCTCCACCAACAGATCTCTATCTGTTTTTTTCATTCATGTTTCCCAAGCCCTTTGAAGAGTACCTGGCACAGTAGGCATTCAATCAAACTTTGTTGAATAGATGAATGATATGATGTTGACAAGGAAGAAGAGGAATATGGCATGTCACATAGGGAGCTTTTTAATGAGCTCAGATATGTATGTATTGTAAATGGAAGTGGGACCAGACATAATTGTTTAATGAAGAGTCTCAACTCAGTGGGGATAGAAACATGAAAGTGTTTTATTTAGCTTTAGTCCCTGCTTCCAACTGGGCTGTTTCTTTTTGCCCGTCTCGTTTTCTTAATAACATCTTGGGCACATTCCATAACTTTCTGGTCACTTTTGATTAGTAGAAATCCAATCCAATTTAAAAATCTCAATCGCAATTTTGATCTCAATTTCATTTCCTCTCCTTGCCCAGGCCCAAGTTGAGCTGGGTTGGAGGGGCCTAGTCTAGCTCTAAAATATATCCTACCCCTCTTCCAAGGCCTAGCTCACCAAGCATATTGGCTGTGGGGAGGTGAGGGAAGAAAAGGGACAAATGTCTTTTTAATTGATGGGCTGCTGCTGTCACTCTCTCTGTTCGTTGTTGAGGCTTATTTGGTGCACATTTCCCGGCCTCTGTGCCTTCTGGTGGCAGCCTTCCAAATGCTGATTTTCTTGGGGGGCACATGGTGAGTTCCTTAGGGCACTGGTTCTCAGATACCCTCTTTCTTTGTCTAAGAGATCAAAACTGTTTTTATGTTGATACTAAGATGTCATTTGCCTTTTTAACTGTGTTGGCATCTGCAACGATGGTGTAAAAGCAGTGATGGGTAAAACTACTGGTGCCTTAGCACGAATCAAGGCAGTGGTACCATGCTGTTCTCATAATCACGGTATTCTTCATTGTCGTGCACTTCTGGTAACAAAGCAAACCAAACCAAAACAGACTCCATTTTCAGTTAAGAATGTCTTTGATGAAATGGTTAAAATTACTAATTGTAATAAATCACGCCTTTTTACTGTTCTGTGTAAGAAAATGGGAAATATACATAAAGCACCTCTGCTGCATACTGAAGTATGACTATTGTCTCGAGAAAGATTATGTGTATGATTGTTTGAGTTGTGTGAACTGAAATGGCAACTTATTTTCATGGAACATCATTTTCACTTGAAAACATGCCTGACTGATAAACTGTGGTTATTTAGACTTGAGTATTTGACAGCCATTTTCTTGCAAGTGTTTGAAGTGAGGCCTGTCACTGCAAGAAAAACAACTGACAGTATTTGTTGTTAATGATAAAATTCAAGGTTTCAGGCAAAAAACTTAAAAAACCAGTACTTAAAAAACTTTACTGGTGAGCTGACTGGTGAGATCAGTGGTGATATTAACAAATGTGAGTTTTTGAAATTGTATAATGAAATGTGTCAACATTTGGAACATCTGTGTAACTCAGTGAACCAATATTTTCAAATTACCAATGCACAATGTTACAAAACCATGTAAAAGATTCATTCAAAGCACAAGACAGACCGATGGATTTTAATGTATTAATAACACAGCATGAAAAGTTCAGTGTTATGGTTTCAGATTCCATATTGCAATTAACCTTTAAGAAACTATCTCTTATCAAATTTTTGGTGTAATATCAAAGAAGAGTATTTATAATTACCTGGAAAGGCTATTAAAATACTCCTCCCTTTTCTAGCTACATATTTGCGTGAAGCCAGATAGTCTTTATATTCTTCAACAAAGCCCACATATTGCAACAGATTGAATTCAGAAGATGTGAAAATCCAGCTGTATTCTGTTAAATCAGAGATTTGCAAAAATTTAAAACAATGCCACTCACTAATTGGTTTGCTTTTGGAAAATATAGTTATTTTTTCATGAAAATATGTTATTTGTGTTAACATGTAATGGGCTTTGTTATTTTTAAATGAATCAATTAATAAATATAAAATTATCAGTTTTGCTTTCAAACACAGTATGTATCAATAGCTATAACCCACATAAACAAAAGGTCTTTAGGATCCTCAATAACTTTTAAGTGCAAGAGGATCCTGAAAACAAAGAGTTTTAGAACTACTGATTTAGAGAGCTGCTGTTCCAAGTTGGTTGAGATCAGCAGAATATGAATCACTCGAGATCTTGTTAGGAATGCAGAGCCCCATTCCAGACACACTGGATCAGACCTGCACTTTAATAAGACCCCCAGGTGAGCCACAGGTATAGTAAAGGTTGAGAAGTACTGCCTCAGAGGGACCTGTGGGCCTCCCACTCTCTAGGTCCCCATGGGAGAGATCTGGCTCAGCCTCTTTTTCCTCCCTCTCCCTCAGCTACTACCATTGGGTGTGCTCCCCAAGCCTCTTGCTGCAGAGGTGGGGAGCCCTCTATCTACTGGGTAGCCCTCTTGAGTGGGATGCCAGCATGATTGCTCAAGCCCAGTTACCTTCTTCCTCAATGTCTCCTTGGCTAGTAGGAAATGAACTCCTCCTTGCACTGCCAAACTGTGGCAAACAGGCATATCCACTGCCACTCCTCTTCTCTGTCATTTTGGGATGGGCTGTTCGAGCACTCACATTTCCCTACCTTGTTCTATACCTCCAGGCAAGAAGTGCCACAAGTTTTCATGTTCCTGTAAGCCTCCAGACTGCCTAACACTCTGTCACCATGCTCTGGTGTTTGCACTAGGATGGGTCTGCAGACTCTGCCCCTCAGCAAGCATCTAGCAGGAGAAGGCGGGCCAGTCCATGCTGCTGCTTCTTTTCTCCCTCTCCTCCCCACTGCCTTCCCTTCCCCTTTCCCCCCTCCCCCTTCTCCCTTCCCTTCCCCACCTTCTCCCTCTCTTCTTCTTCTTCTTCTTCTTTTGCAACAGCTTTATTGAGATATA
>CAUYRT010017970.1:0-13812 GCA_963574885.1 Lepilemur ruficaudatus
ACTGTAAGATGATTATAGTTAACAATAATATATTATATGGTTTTGAGTAGCTAGAAGGAAGATACTGAATGTTCCCAATGCAAAGAAATGATAAATGTTTGCGATGCCGGCTATGCTAATTACACTGATCTGATCACTATACATTATATTACATTACATTACATTACATCACATTATATTACATTATATTACATTACATTATATTATTCACATTATAATGTGATATTACATCACATTATATTACATTATATTACATCACATTATATTACATTACATTACATCACTAGATGCCCATAACTATGCAAAATTATTATTTTTCAATTAAAAAATGAAATTAAAACCAAAGAAAGGCAAGAGAAAAGCCAATCCTCAGGAAAAAAAGGAAGAACAATTCTGGAGAGAATGATGAGCTCTATTAGGGCTCTATCACAAGTGTATTTCAATCAGTATATGTCACTCTGTTTTCCGTGGCAAGGTTTGTACAGGCTGTTCCATGTTACTGAAATATTTGGCCCAAACCTTTCTGCTGGCTACGTCCTGACCATGCACCAGGTCTCAACATAAACATCGCTTTTTCTGGGATCCATGTGTTGACTCTGTGTATCGGATAGAATGTCCCGGTTTCACCTGGTTCTCCTCTTTCATAACAGTTTCCTTTTGTTTGTAATAACTTTTTTATAGCTGTTTTCCTCACTCAATCATAATAGCCACGAAGGTGGCCAGGAGGTCTGTCTGGCTTACTATGTGTTCCCTGTGCTGAGTACAGTGTCTTTCCTACACTTAGCCCTTACTGAGTACATTTTGAATGAATGAATCAACGAAATGATTAATAAACAATGCTTTCACCATAGTCTGAGTGGACCACCCCTCTGAATGTGTTTTTTCCAGAGATAAATTCATGTATTTCTCACAAATCCTTCATTCATATTCACAAGGGAATACTTTTCAAATAAATAGTAGTACTAACGTTAATAATTTTTGTTCTGCTTGTCTTTTGATTATACAATGAATCTAGAGATAAGTCCTCAGTGTCTGAATTTGTGAAAGTTCATAGGAAAACAGCACGGTATAAAGTAGGAATAGACACTACCTCAAGCTCAGGACAGAATCCATCTGCTTCTCCCATGCTACCCATTGCTGACCAGTAACAGCTCTCTTTCCTTGGAGCAAAGAATGTTTATTTTTAAAATGTTCTCCAGATAACAGTTGCCGATCGACTGAACTATCAGCAAGCCATAGAAATAAAAAGAATGAGTAACTCTCTACATTAAGGAGTGTATTAGTCAGGTTCTCCAGAGAGAACTGAGAGGACGTATCTAAATGCCTGTATATGGATAGACGACACGGATACATGAGAGGGGCTCTATTAGGGGAATGGGTTCGCATGATTATGGAGGCTGAGAAGTCCTATGATAGGCCATTTGCAACCTAGAGAATCAGGAAAGCCTGTAGCACGGCTGAGTCCAAATCTGAAGGCCTGAGAACCAGGGAAGCTGCTGGTGTAACTCTTAGTCCGAGGCCAAAGGCCTAAGAACTGGCAGGGCCACTGGTGCGATTCCCAGAGGCCAAAGGCTGGAGAACCTGGAGTTATGATGCCCAAGGATAGGAGAAGAGGAGTGCCCCAGGTTCAGAAGAGAGAAGAGAAAACTCCCCTTCCTCTGCCTTTTTGTTCTATCTGGGCCTTCGTTCAGTTGGACGGTGCCTGCCCACGCTGGATGAGGGAGGCTCTTCACTCCGTCCCCTGGTTTGAATGCCAGTCTTGTCAAGAGCACCCTCATGGACATACCAGAAATAGGTTTAACTAGCTCTCCGGGTATTCCTTAATTCCAGCTGACATCTGAAATAAACCCTCACAAGCAGTGACCATTGGAATCAATTATTTGCTTAATTTTGGGAAAAAAAGGATACACTCAAAGTATAAACTATAATCTAATTCAAACGGTTACCTCACAGGCAGGGAGAATTGGATAAAGAATACAGGGATGAAAGCAAGATTTTACTGACTATGCCTTTTCATATGGTTTGAAATTTTAGAAATATTTTACATGTTCAAAAAGTAAAATTTAATTAGAAAGCACACTCTGAAATTGAAAACAAACAAAAAAAATGAATCCATATATCACTATAGCTACAGGAATGAAATAATTATTTTAAGTTTGTAAATTTAAATATAGTGATACGACTATATCACTGGTTTGGTTAGTTGGTTATAAGTTATTAAATAACTACGAAGAAAACTTTTAAAAGTCACTCAGTTACATTATTGTGAAGAGTAATATTGATACTGTAATTTTAAAATTTTTGATGAAGGTAAATACATGTTTTAGAGGATAATTCTAGCTCATAAATATAGAAGAAAGATAAAATTAGAAAAACCATCAATTTCTTACACTTGCAAAATATTTAAGTCAGAAATTGTCTATGGTTGCTAAATCTTTAAAGTTCCTGGTGAGTAGAATTCTGATAGTGCAAAAAGCAAACAAGCAAAATCTGTACCAATAACTTAATCATTGCAAAGGAGAAAAAGTGCCTTTCAATGCAGAGACGAACGTTGATGGCATGGCCGTCGCCCAGGAACTTTTGCCTGCTCATATTATGCAGTAGGAAGTGCACAGCTTCACCCAGAAATTACTCTTGCAACACATGCTTAAGCTGAATTTAATCAAATACTTAGTCTAAACTTCACTTAGAACTATGGGGATAGAGCAGTATTTCTCAACCTAGGCTGCACGTTGGGATCATCCTACAGCTTTAACAAATACTGATGCCTGGGTTCTACTCTAGAGATTCTGCAGAATTGAAGAAATTTGAATGTGGCCTGAATATTAGAAAATTATTCTTTAATGAGCTGTGATGATGACATTATAATTCTATACAAATGATAAGTATGGTCCAAAGACCAAAAATATTGAGATTAATGGCAGTTTTTAAATTCATATTTGATATCATTTTGAAATAATCCTTCTAAATGTCATTTTAAAAAGCTAGGCTTCGTTAAGAAATAATGAAAACCTTTTCTTACTCTTTCAAAGCCGTTAGTTTCTTTTTCCATAATGCTTATCACTATCTGCAACGATGTCATTCATTTTCTTGCTTATATGTCTAGCAGCTTCTACTTGCCTCTAACTGCAAAAATAGTAAACCAAAACCAGTACCGTATTCCTAGAGGCATTGCAGAGATTAGTGCCACCGTCAAGGTCTTGAAAGGTGCCGAGACGGTGATTTTCACTGCATCCCGATTGAACTTATACATGGATGTTGGGAAACAACTCAATAAAACAGCAGCTGCTGTTCCAGATGTGGTTTGTTGTGTTGTAAAATTAATGCAGTCCGTGGTACCTGGCTTACTGCTCTTGATCTTGTGAATTTTATTTTTGTATATCTACTAATAAAGACCACCAGAAACAATTTGCTTTTCAGTGGGCCATGTCAGCAATATACCCTCATGGACCTACATGAGGGGTAAGTCAACTCTTCTGTCTTATGTCATAATTTGGTTGCTTTTCCTTCTATAGAACATCACCCTTGTCTATCACATTGATGGCATTATGCTGATTGGACCTTCTGGGTTAGTTTTAGTTACAAACGGAGAAATGCTTTCATCAGGGAACATGGTAATGACTCCATTCACCTGGCAGTTAAGACTGACACTGGCCACTTAGGCTCCTCCTGCCTCTGATTCAACAGACAAAGAAGGGGGTATGTGCTGGCTGGGGTGCTTGACATTGGGTATCAAGGGAAATTTGGGCTGCCACTATGTAACTGGCATAAGAAAGAGTATGCCTGAAATAGACCCCCTAGGATACTTCTTAGTATTCCCATGCCTTGTAATTAACATCAGTGAGAAAATGGAACATCACTCTGGCAAAGTTGTTAATAGCCCGGATGCCTCAAAGATGGAGAGCTGGGTGACCCCGTCAGACAAGGAGCCACGGCCAGCTGAGGTGCTTGCTGTGGGCCTAGGAAGTATGGAACGGAAAGTTGAAGAAGATAGTTATAAATGCCAGCTGTACCCTCATGGCCAGTTGCAGAAATGAGAACTGCAATAGTTATGAGTATTTCCTCCTTATCTCAACATGAACCTGTTAATGTAATAATGATGTAAAAATAAGTTAGTACAGTAAATCCTGGATCTTGGGAAAGGAGGCCTGGAGTGATGAACTCAGCCAGATCTAGCACTTCGGTCATCCTCCCTCTAATCGCACCGGGGTCGTTCCCACTCATGGGCTACGGGCTCTTGCCACTCTTCCCTTATCAGGCTGTGCGCTTTTCTCCTAGAAGCATGCTGCTGTCTAAGTCTCATGATGTGATGCTTTGGAGGCTATGCAAGAAGGTGGGTTAAGTGTGGAGGATAACAGGAGCCCCCTTCTGAGGCAGCTTCCTCAGGCAATACTATTACTTGACGTTTTCAAGCAAAAGAAAGCCAGTCTCCAGACAGGGGCAGAGCCTGCTTCTGTTGGTAAAGTTGACCACGGGTATTGGGGATTCGAGGTTCTCAGATTCATCCAGTGCCATTCGAAGTTGCTCCTTTATTTCTCAGGTTACCGACTGTTCCCAGCCAATGCCTCAGTCTATTAAAAGAGTAAAAAATTAGGGTTATTTTGAGGCCACACTAGGAGCTCTGATTTCTAACTATGACAGAAGCTAAGAGTGTAAAATTCTGAGCTTATCGATGTTTTTCTGTAGATTCTCCAAAATAGCTAAAAGCAGTCAAACTATTGTTAGTCTTTATGGTGTCATTATGACTACTTCATTAGTTACATGAAGTAGCTACCCGATCCCCCAAATTTTTGTCTTCAATGGGCACTTTGACTTAAGTATGCATGCTTAATAATTTAAATAATTGTGATGCCACTGAATGCCACTGATTTTTAGCATTTCCTTTTCAACAACAGTGAAGACATCGCTAATCCAGATCAATCTGATTGGCCACCAGATCCCTAAATCTTATCTTAAAGGTCTGTTGCCTAAGTTCACTCTTAGAACCCAGCTACACATCAGCCAAGGTAAGGCACAGAGAACACAACCTGTGCCTGGGGTTTAAGAGAGGAAACGCAGTATGAGGAAATGCTTATGAAGTTGTCGGAAGAGAAGAAAACAAGGAAGTAAGGTGGCCTACGGATTAATAATGACAGATTAACAATTGACAAAATACTAACCCAAATCTTTGGCTATCCCTAGGGCTGGAGGGACATGTTGGGGAAATGGTGTTACTAGATCCCGGGTGCCGGCTGTGTCGTAGGATAGGACACATGGAGGAAGGGATACTTCATGAGAGCTGGAGCTGTGAAGAAGGCGGCCTGGAGGAGGTGAGATGACATGAAGCGAGACATCCCAGTGCAAGATTAAACCACAAAGGGGACACAGATGTACCTGGGCAGGCAGAGAGAGGAGGTGGAAACAGTTGAGATTTTCTCTTCCTCATGCCCTCAAGTCTCCCATCATAGTCTCCGTTGACTAAACCCGTCTGAAAACCAGTGCCCAGTGGAAACTGGGGAATGTAAATTTTAGGAGTCAACCCCCTTAAATTACAGAGCACATTCACAGAAATGCAGGAAATGCATCTGAAAGTAAATAGATAAATGACCAGCATGGTTTTGTTTTTGTTTTTGTTTTTTATGAAACTCAGAGCGTAGAGGAAGAATCAAGGTTGGATGTGACATTTTCTATTCTAGGTCAATGTCCTCATCCAGTAAGCGTCTTCATGGCTACTGTGTTCATTCCCTGCTGCTGTGTGAAACAATAATGGCCTGAAACAACAGGCGCTGGTCATTTCACAGTTTCGGTGGGGCAGGAATCTAGCACGGCTCAGCTGTAGCCTCTGCTCAGCATCAAACGAGGTTGCGAAGGAGGTGTTGGCTGGGCTGCGTTCTCTTCATCAGCTTAATTGGGGGAATATCCACTTCCAAGCTGCCTCGAGTTGTTTGCAGAATTCATTATCTTGCAGCTGCGGAACTCATGGTGGCTTACTTCTTCAAGGCCAGCAAAAGAGACTGTCTCTCCTTAAGAAGGACCCAGTCCCTCTTTTAGGGGTTTTTACCTCATTGTCAGACCCATCCAGGATGATATCCCACTTGATTGACTAAAAATCAACTTATTTGGAACCTTAATTATATCTGAAAGATCTCTTTACCTTTAATATGTAACATAAGGGTGAATCCCAGGAGTAATTTCCACCATATTGACAGATTTTGCCCACAGGGGAAGGGGTCAGGCAGGGTGTAGACACCAGGTGGCGGGAAACTTGGGGGCCATCTCAGAATTCTGCCTACCAGGTGATCTTTGTGTACTCTTTATTTTTTGCACACACAAGCCATCCTTCAGAAGTTCCACCACTGAATTCTGTGTAGTTCTATCAGTTGACACTGTTGTCTTTTCTCAAAGGCAGCTTCCAGTCTGCAATATCAGAGCTAATGTTGGGGAGCCCAGTGCAGGGTGAACACACCTAATTATATTCTAAGTTCATTGGTAACAGCCAAAACCACCAGAATCTAAGAAGCAAGCCTTCACAGTGTACCACTGAGTTACTCAGTTACTGGGAAGAGAAAGCAGTTAAGTGAATATTTCCAGTGATTGACAAGTAAAGTCAGCAAAACTGGAGGTGAGTACAGGGTAAACAGGGGCATAGAACACAAGAGTTAATTTATGATATTGAGGAGCTTTTGTTTTCTGAAGAACAGTTGTCTTTTGCATTATAAATCTGCATTGATGCAGTTTCCAAAGAGCTGTTGCGTTATGACAGACAGCGCTGCAGTCCACAGAGAGTGAAGCTCGATGTCTTTCCAGAACTGATAGTATATAGGAGCTCGTCATTTGAATAATCCACCTGCAAGTCTAGGAGAGTGCATGGCGATTCCTGCGTTGGGAAGCTGTATGTTACAATGGGTGTCGTTAAAGGCAAATCTCTAGCCCTGGCTCCTAGACTCATAGCAGGGTGAATTTGAACGATTTCTTAACCTATTTAGATCAACTTCTTTCACCAGTAAATGAATTGGAGAATTTTCAGGTCTGAAGCTCTAACATCCTGTGCTTCTTAAAATTATCATAGAGATGCTATTTCAGTGCCTTAGAGGTCAGAATGATTGTTTTTTCAGTTTTTATTTTTGTAAGGAGGGGGGTTTCAACTACATGATGTGTTTTCACCTGGGAATCAGGAAAAGAAAACACAGAGGACACAAAACCTAAGACTTTCATTAACTAGATGGTAACACAAATAGCCCTTCCTGTTTCCCTGCAATGAAGCAAACACCCCTCAGCGTGGCTTTGAAAACTTTCCTGCTCTTGCCCCTCCTGCTGGAGAAACAGCGGCCCTGGCTTCACTGTACGATTCTCAGATGTCACATCCTCTCCTGATTTTGGCTGGAAGATGAATTCTCAAACTGACAAACTGTTTCTCCTCTGAGGTGGAAGTCCAGAGCACCCACCTCTGCGAAATAGCCCTCAGGTCTCCCTTCTCTGGCTCTGGAGCTCTGCCTGGCGTTTATCACAGAGTCACTGCCAGTTCTGTGCTATGTCCTCCTGTTCCCTTGAGGCAGGGACCTTATTGTATTGCTATTGGCTTAAATGACTGAGTGGGTATATTAGAGTTTGCCCTACATTTAAGAATCCCAGGGGTAAGACAGACTTCCCCTCTCTCTCTATTAAGCCATAAGCTTTCAGTAATAGATAAGACTTTAGAGAATAGCATTGTCATGGTTTGAATGTGCCCCCCAAAATCATGTGTTGGGAACTTCATCCCCAGTGTAACCATGTTGGGAGGTGGGGCCCAATGGGAGGTGTTTAGGTCTTAAGGGCTCTACCCTCAAGAATGGATTAATGCCAACTATAAAAGGGTTTGAGGTTGCCAATTGCATCTCTTGTTCTCTCTTTGCCCTTCTGCCATGGGATACCAGAGCAGCAGGCCCTCGTCAGACAAGACCCCCTTGACCTCAGACTTCACAAACTCCAGAACTGTAAGGAATAAATCCTGTTTCCTTTATAAATTACCTAACCTCAGGTATCCTGTTATAGCTGCAAAAAATGGGAGAAAATGTTTGCTCTCTACACCTACAACAAATGTCTGATAACAAGAATCTACCTAGAACTCAAAAAAATTAACAAGAAAAAATAAAACAAACCCATTTATAAATGGGCAAAGGAGATGAACAGAAACTTCTCCAAAGAAGACAGAATAATGGCCAGCAAACACATAAAAAAATGTTCAACATCTCTAACCATGCAAGATAAATGCAAATCAAAACCACAATGAGATACCATCTAACCCAAGTGAGACTGGCCTCTATCAAGAAATCCCAAAACAACAAATGCTGGTGAGGATGTGGAGAGACAGGAACACTCTTACTCTTACACTCTTACACTGCTGGTGGGACTGCAAATTAGTGCAACCTCTGTGGAAAAGAAGTTGGAGATTCCTCAAAGAGCTAAAAATAGAATTACCATTCGATCCAGCAATAGCATTATTAGGCATCTACCCAAAAGAGCACAAGACATTCTATGATAAAGACACCTGCACCCGAATGTTTATGGCAGCACAATTCACTATTGCTAGGTCATGGAAACAACCCAAGTGCCCGTCAATTCATGAGTGGATTGCTAAAATCTGGTATATGTTCACAATGGAATATTACTCAATTTTAAGAAATGACAGTGAGTTAGTACCTCTTGTATTATCCTGGATTAAGCTTGAGCCCATTATTCGAAGTGAGGTCGCACAAGACCCGAAGAATGGGCTCCACTTGTACTCGCCGTCAAACTGGTATTGACTGATTAACACTATGGTGCTCAAATGGTGGGAGCGATCACTAGGGAATAGGGGGGCAGGGGGTAAACCCACATCTGAGCGACGTGGTGGGCCCTGTGGAGGGGTGGGATATGCTTGAAAAGTAGTTGGGGAGCAGAATTAGGGGTCTCAATAGGGGAAAGGAATTCCTCTAAAACTGATTTATGTGATTAACTGTACACCTCAGTAAATTCACTGAAAATCATTTAATTGTACAATTAAAATGGAGTAAACGCATGATATGTAAAGTATACTTCAATAAAGGAAGAAAACCCAACAAAACAAAAATAAAAAATTGCCTTTAATTAGTATCTCAATTGATTTTTTTTGATAAATGTAAAATATATCATTTTCATAGGTCCATTATTTTTTTAAATGGACTTTTTTTTAAAGAGCAGTTTTAGGTTCACAGCAAAGTTAAGCAGAAAGTACAGAGAGTTCCCTTATTCCCCCTGCTCCCCTATATGCACAACCTTAGTCTGTTAACCCTATTTTTTTCTAAAAGATGTTTCACAAAATCCCTTGGTGGTTTTCATGAAACAAACTCAGAGTAATTAATATGTTGTAATTAATATGCTTCTAAAAATTTCCAGCCACTGTTCCAGTCATTGTTGGGGCCCAGAAATAATTCAGCTACTGATGATACTACCATTAAGGAGCTTGAAGACTAATTGTTGAGAAAAAGAATATATGTCATTAACTATAATACAAGGTAGAAAGTGATACTCCTGGTAAGAGCAGTATAGAACAGTGTTATGGGAATATAGAATATGGAGAACATACCAAGAGTGGAAGACAATAGCCAGGTGAATTGTAGACAAAATTATATAATAGGTCATCTGTTTCTCTTCCAAATGATGGATGTCATTTCTATCACTCACATTCAAGCATTTACCCTCTTTGCAACGAGCCTCTACAACCACTTCCACAACTGCTTCTAATCAAAACCTTTCTGAACTAATTTTACCCCCTTAAGGGTAGATTCTCTTTGTTTTTTTCATTTTTCATTTTTTAATTTTTTCCTGGGACAGAGTCTCTTTCTGTTGCCCGGCCTAGAGTGCCGTAGCGTCAACCTAGCTCACAGCAACCTCAAACTCCTGGGCTCAAGCAATCCTCCTGCCTCAGCTGCCTGAGTAGCTGGCATTACAGGTGTGTGTCACCACACCAAGCTAATATTTTCTGCTTTTCATAGAGACGGAGTCTCTGCTGTTGCTCAGGCTGGTCTCAAACTCCTGAGCTCAAGCGATCCTCCCACCTTGGCCTCCCAGAGTGCTAGGATTACAGGCGTGAGCAACCTCTCACGCCCAAAAGAGAGGCCCAACCTCTCTTTGTTTTTAAAGGCAAATGGTATATATATGAGGGATTAGAAGACAATGAGATTTTGATATATTTTCACTTTTTTTGTAACTTTTTAAACTGCTTTTTCTTTGTGCAGCTAAAAAATTTTGTGCTGAAAATTAACCGGAAAATGTAATTATATAATTGCTTCTCTAAAGCTACAAAAATGACTAAATCCATTTGGTAAGCAATTGTCTAAGTTATTTTTTTCACTGAAGCATGAATTTCATTATATATATATTTTCCTTTTCAGATTGGTGCCTTCTACTTAAATCTTGGAGGTGCCCCAGAGGGGCCAGCAGGCACTGGAAAAACTGAAACCACCAAGGACTTGGCTAAAGCTCTTGCTGTACAGTGTGTGGTGTTCAACTGTTCAGATGGACTAGATTATCTAGCAATGGGAAAGGTAGTCAAATTACTAAATCGATAATATTAAATATTACACACAGCTAGGTCTCACTGGGTAAATTTAAGCACACTCATGTTTAAACATTATTTGAATATGGTTTGAACATTACTTCATCTTTGGTTTTAGGAGTAAAGACATTTTTTTAATCCCTGGGGCTTTTATTAAATTTAACTTTCAATTTGACTTAAATGATTATATATTTGTTTTAAGAGATGGTACCCTTTCCTGAGAAAAGTCACCTCCTTTTCCCCTTGTCCTTAGTTTTTTAAAGGATTGGCTTCTTCTGGTGCTTGGGCTTGCTTTGATGAATTTAATCGAATTGAGTTGGAAGTGTTGTCAGTGGTAGCTCAACAGATCCTTTGTATCCAGAGAGCCATTCAACAGAAGTTGGAAGTGTTTACTTTTGAAGGGACAGAATTGAAGCTCAATCCAAATTGTTTTGTAGCTATCACCATGAATCCTGGCTATGCAGGACGTTCTGAATTGCCAGACAACCTTAAGGTAATATTTTTTAATAGTGTAAGTTTGTTAATCAAAAATGACAGCATAATTCCTTCAAATTTTATAATTTTTCACATATATTTATAATTTCTCTTTTACTTTTGCCATTTGCTTATAAGGTAAACCTCCAAAACTTTTTCTAGATATCCAAAAAGTATGAAGTACATAAAAATATTAAATTACTACTGAAAAAATTACAGAGTTTAGGAAAAGGTGCTGCATTTGGTGAATAAACTTGAATATTAATGGAATATCTCCTGTGTTACAATTTCAGCTTAAAAACAGATTCATTTATGTGAATAATATATTTCATTTATTATATACTTCAGGTTCTTTTTAGAACAGTGGCTATGATGGTTCCAAACTATGCTCTTATAGCAGAAATCTCCCTCTACTCATATGGATTTTTGAATGCAAAACCTCTGTCTGTGAAGATAGTAATGACCTATAGGCTTTGCTCAGAGCAGCTGTCATCGCAATTTCATTATGACTATGGAATGCGAGCAGTAAAAGCAGTGTTAGTGGCTGCTGGAAACCTAAAACTAAAATATCCAGATGAAAACGAAGATATACTTGTAAGTATTTAAATATATACATTGTGAAAGTTTCAGTAGAAAGATAATTTTTTTTTAGTGGGGTGGATCAGGAGTTATAAATAGGCAATTGAGAGGGTTGTTGCTTCAAGTCTTTTCATATGGGGTTAAAATGACTGTTTTGTGTTATGTTATTTAATATACTTTTTATGAAAACAAAGACTTTTTGGCATGATAAGCATAGTATTGGCCTTTTATTATGGGACTTCCATGTAGCAATGTAAAATAAATTTTGACCTTTGGCTAGGGGAGTGGGGTGGGGTCAGGAGGGGGAAGTAGGGACATAAATGCTGACAATTAATTTATATTGTACTTTTTGGGTGATTTTAGCTTCTTCGATCAATTAAAGATGTAAATGAACCAAAGTTTTTATCACATGATATACCTTTATTTAGTGGAATAACTAGTGACTTATTTCCTGGTATTAAACTTCCTGAAGCTGACTATCATGTAAGTAAGAGTTTCACTTAACATAACGTTCTCTAGTTCTCCAGTTCCATCCATGTTACTGAAAATAGCAGGATTTCATTCTTTTTAATGGTTATATAATATTCCATTGGGTATATGTACCATAATTTCTTATCCATTCATCTGTTGATGGACACGTAGGTTGATTCCAAATCTTGGCTGTTGTGAACAACAGTACTGCAGTAAACATGGGGGTGCAGATATCTTTTGATATACTAAATTCCCTTCTTTTGGATAAATACCTAGCAGTGGCATTGCTGGGTCATATGGTGGTTCTATTTTTAGTTTTTTGAGGAGCCTCTGTACTGTTCTCCATAGTGATTGCACTAATTTACATTCCCACCAACAGTGTACAAGGTTTCCCCTCTCTCCACATCCTTACCAGCATTTGTTATTGCCTGTCTTTTTGATAAAAGCCATCCTAAGTGGGGTGAAATGATATCTCATTGTAGTTTTGATTTGTATTTCTCTGATGACTAACGATGTTGAACATTTTTTTATATACCTCTTTTCCATTTATATGTCTTCTTTTGAGAAATGTCTATTCAGATGCTTTGCCTATTTTTAATTGGATTTGATTTTTTCCTACTGAGTTACTTGAGCCCCTTATAGATACTAGTTATTGGTCCTTTGTTAGATGAGTAGTTTGAAAATATTTTCTCCTATTCTGTGGGTTGTCTCTTCCCTTTGTTGGTTGTTTCCTTTGCTGTACAGATGCTTTTTAGCTTTATGTGATCCCATTTGTCCAATTTGCTTCGGCTGCCTGTGCTTTGGGGGTATTACTTAAGAAGTCGTTGCCCGGACCAATTCCCTGAAGTGTTTTCCCAGTGTTTTCTTTTAGTAGTTTCATAGTTTTAGTTAGGTCTTAGATTTAAGCCTTTAATCCATTTTGATTTGATTTTCATATGTGGTGAGAGATAAGGGTCTAGTTTCATTCTTCTGCATATGGATATCTAGTTTTCCCGGCACCTTTATTGAAGAGATTGTTCTTTCTTGACTGTGTGTTCTTGGCAACTTTCTTAAAGATAAGTTCACTATAGATATGTGGATTTATTTCTGGGTTCTCTATTCTGTTCCGTTGGTTCATGTGTCTGTTTTATTCCTGTACCATGCTGTTTTGGTTACTACAGCTCTGTAGTACAACTTGAAGCAATGTGATTCTTCCAGTTTTGTTCTTTTTGTTCAGGATGGCTTTGTCTATTCTTGGTCTTTTGTGGTTCTGTATAAAATTTTTTTTCTGTGTAAATTTAAAGATTATTTTTTTAATTTTTATTATTTATTTATGTTTATTTCAGCATATTATGGGGGTACAAATGTTAAGGTTACGTATATTGCCCTTGCCTCCCTCCCCCCTTGAGTCAGAGCTTCAAGCAGGACCATCCCCCATACGGTGCACATCACACTCATTATGTATGTATATACCCATCCCCTCCTCCCCCTCCCGTCTGCCCCACTCCTGATAAATGTTGTTCCTATATGTCCACTCAGATGTTGATCAGTGAAACCAATTTGATGGTGAGTACATGTGGTGCTTGTTTATCCATTCTTGGGATACTTCACTTAGTACAATGGGTTTTAGCTCTATCCAGGAAAATACAAGAGGTGCTATATCACCATTGTTTCTTATAGCTGAATAGTACTCCATGGTATACATATACCACATTTTATTAATCCACTCGTGTATTGATGGGCACTTGGGTTGTTTCCACAACTTTGCAATTGTG